>JAPYYA010003453.1:0-12848 GCA_028533165.1 Leontopithecus rosalia | reverse complement strand
ACACAGTAATGTTTCCACAAAAAATATAAAAAATTCCAGCCAGACATGGTAGCTCATGCCTGTAATCCCAGCATTTTGGGAGTCCAAGGTGGGTGGGTCACTTGAGGTCAGCAGTTCAAGACCAACCTGGCCAACATGGTGAAACCCCCCTCTGTACCAAAAAATACAAAAATTAGCTGGGCTGTGTTACACCCACCTGTAATCCCAGCTACTATGGAGGCTGAGTGGGGAGAATTGCTTGAACGCAGGAGACAGAGGTTGCAGTGAGCCAAGATCACACCACTGTACTCCAGCCTGGGAAACAGAGTGAGACCCTTTCTCAAAAAAATAAAGTATGTAAGAAATTCCTCTTCTAGGATTTTATAAAGAGTTAAAACTGTAGGAAATGGTCTTATCTTAGGGCACACTTAGCCCTATATTTTCACCACATTACTGTATTTCAGGACTGTGCTAAGCCCTGGGGAATAGAAATTAATTTAACAAATGCTTATGATCAAGTATGGGCCAGACATTACAAGTTAGTGGGGATGGCAGCATTGTTCAAATCTCTACCCTGCTCTCCTTTTTGAATGACTGATGATAGAATTAATACTCTATCATCACTCTCCTAAATACTGTGTAATTCTCTTACTTTCCTTAAAAAAATAATTTGAAAGTCAGTGTCCTTCTGTCAACCCTTCTTTTTCACAAGTTAGCTAACTTTCAGTACCAACTTAGATCCCGCCTTGCTTTTTTCATTTACATTTTTAGAGACAGGAGTCTCTATGTTGCCCAGGTTGGACTTGAACTTCTGGGCTCAAGTGAATCTCCTATTTCAGCCTCCCAAGTGATTGAGACTACAGGCTCAAGCCACCGAACCTGGCTCCCCTCCTTACTTTCTATCAGTTTCTAAATTCTGCTTTTTTAACCACTTTTCAACTTACATTCCTTCTAGGTCTCCATCTAAATTGAGGCTTTTATTTCACATCTGGATTCTTCAATGAGAATGCCAGTTAAGACACAGAGTTGATACCTGAACCGTCTCCTTTCAGCTCACTTCAATGTTAACTTGCAGCTGGTATGGACAGTTTCCAAACACACTGACAGCTTCCCATCTCAACCACTTCTCTCCTCAGTTCTCCAGCACCTCAGGAGCTTGCCGAGCCCTACCTAACCAGTGCACCTGGGAAATTCTGGCAGCCTTTCATGGGCAATCTTAATCAGTGAGGACTGACTGTGGGTGGAAAACCACCCAGCTCCCCTTCATTTGGGGCAGTTATACAAAACTCTGAAGCAGTTGTACAAAAATTTCCACAGGCTTAAGCAGCCTCCAGTTGGCCTTCCATTACTGACTTTTCCTTATTCTCTGACTTGTGCTTGGTGGTACCTCATCTGCACCCATGTCATTTCAGGTCCGAGTTCGAGATGCATTTCAGAAAAACCATAAGGACTACAAAAATAATGATCACAATCTAGCTTAACATAAAGCCACACCAGCGGTCTTCCAGTCTCAATCTTCTAATAATTACAGCTCATTCTCCTTTCATGTGGATCACATACCTCTTCTGATCAAACACCTTCAGTGAAGTCTTTCATAATTTGTCTTCTTTAACTCTTATTATTAACTTACATAAACTATGAATATCAGCCAACTTGTTCTACCGATGTTTTCTCAAATATAAGTTGTACCCTTCAAGGAGCTCATTAATCTGTTCACATTATAAATATCCTCCAATATTTACCTTTCAAAGCTCACTGATCTCAAATACTAATCTTCACCAAGCCCCAATCACAAGTAATGTCTACTTCACCTAAATTCCTAAACAACTTGTATAAAACTCCTAAGGCATCTACTGTTGCTGTGTAAAAAATTGCCTCACTTGACTACAAGTTCTTTGAAAGCAGAAACCATATTTCATTCTTTTTATTTTCCAAAGGGCCTTGCCCTGGTAGAAATATTGACCTACTTAGCCTTCTGAACATTTGAGAGCAACATTTATTTTGATATACCTATTGTTTCTTAAATACTAGTTCTCAGTATATGATATAGCACTTAATTCATGTGTCTTTTTATAAACAGTTATAAGCAACTGTACTCATCTCACACTCTAATTTAGTTTTCCCACTTATCAAAATGCTCCTGCAGTCACATGTAGATTTTTAAAGCTTAAAAATTGCACTAAATAGAGCTGTTACTTATTCCTTTTCTTTTTAGAAAGGGTTACATTTCACATTTCTCACCAAAAATCTTTCAGCATTTTAGGTACTTCATTTTCTTGTGAAGAGTCCACAGTTTGTCATATGTTACAGTTCACATACGACATATGTGCTCCAATCTTAAGCTATTTGAATTCACAATTTGTATCAAAAGCTGCTTTGGCAACATTATTTCAGGCTTTAGGAAATTCTGATCCTTACACAATCATGAAATGTTTCTGTTATGGGGAAAGACTTTATTTCTTGGCATTCCGAACTCAGAGGACTGGCATCAGGATCAAATAAGATTGTGGAAGTGAAAGGTCACTGAAAATTCTAATAGTACCACATAAATGTAAGAATTATCTCCTTAATTCTGAATTTCAAACATTTAAAATCACCTATTTACTACAATCTAATGTGATTAAACTGCAGTTATATAAAAAGATTTGCTTATTATTAAGTTATAAAAAGTTCAGAAAAGACAGAAAAAAGTGAAAGTTGGCAATAAACCAGATTATAAATAAGAAGCAGTCTTAAGTAGACTATATCTCTTGCATATATCAGGTCAAATATTTTATTCCAAGAATATTTTTTGTACTGTCCTTTCTTTCAATCCTGCCAAAGTAATGAAATAACACAACGCTCCTAGCATTGCGTAGCTATTACTATTACCTTACCTTAAAACTAGCATTGTCTTTCAGTAAGATTCTAATTTTCTCCCCTATTTGTAATAGTACGAATTCACTAACAATATTTGTATATGGTCAGACCTTTCCAGATGATATAGTCATTCTGTCTCAACCAGAAACGGAACTAGGACAGTCTCGTTACTTTTTGTAACACGTTTTTCTTAAAGGAAAAATAATCCGATTAAGCTTAAAAATCTCTAATTCCACGTATCTATTAAGCAAAAGGCCTAGAGATCGTTATGGTAAAAATTCATCCTCAATTAAGCCTATGCTCCTGCCAGTATTTCACGCTCTGGCTTGGCTCAATTTTCCAGGCCTAACACTGCTTCTATGAGAATGTAAACTCCAACGGTACTTGAGTGCAAAACACCTAGGAAAATCTCATCGTCCAACAGCTCAACTTGCACCCTGTAAATATTCAAATGAAGAGCGTTTTGTATATGAGAAATAGTTAAGAGTAAAGGTCTGGGAAACCACACGCTATGGATCTTTCATCCAAACAAAAGCTACAGATGGACAGAAGATAAAGGGTAACCTCTCAAACAGGATCAACATTGATCGAAAAAAATTCCAAGGACGATGACACCTCGGTTTTTCCGTTCACAATAAATAACGGGGCGGGCCCCCTCAACAGCGCCGCAAAGCGAAACCAGAACGCAGGAGCCGGCGCGCTGCGGGGCTTTCAGTCGCCCACCGAGAGGGACTGGCACGCCTGAATGGGGAGACCGAGAGAAGGGAGCGAAGCCTGCCCCGCCCGCTTCCAGGGAAGAACTCCTGAGGACCCTTCCTCAAATCAACGACTGGTTCTCGTCCTCCGCCAACCCCGGACAGGGCGACCACCAGATTATCTCTGCAACGCAGAGCACCGAGAGGCCAAGGCCTTCTTCCCGCTCGCGCACCCACTGCCACCTACGACCAAGAAAAACAGGCCGCTATAGCGGCCGCAGCCCCTGCGCCCGGGAGCGAGAACGGAGACTGGACCCAGGAGGAGAGCGAAACGCCCTTCGGCCCCGCGCCCTTCCCAGCCGCGCTGCGCTCACCTCCACGGCCTTGCCCGCGGGACCCGCCAGCGCGACCAACAGCGGCCTGCAGGCGCACCTCCGCAAGCTCCTCTTTTCCTTGTCAGCCCTCGGAGAGGGGCAGTGTCGCGTCAGGAGGGCGGCCCTGCAGCGTTGCCCGTGAAGTGTCAGGCTCCCAAAGCCGCCACTTCCCGCAGCAGCCGCAGCCCCTTCCGGTGTCTCCCGGTCCGCCGCAGGCGTCTGGGGCGTCAGGAGAGGTGGGGGGCGGAGCCTCGAAGAGAGCCCGCCCCAGGGGCGGGGCCACGGGGTCCAGGCTCAGGTGCGGCTATTTGGGCTGGCTCCTTGCTCTGACTGCAAACTAACTGTACAGGGTAAGTGCAACACTTTGAGGCTTTTTTTTTTTCGTTTTTTACATGTGTCCTCCTCCTCTTCCACAGTCACACACTACGACCATTATGAGGTCTTGTCTCGATGCATTACAGAAACTGCATTAAGGCTGGCCACTGAAGGGCCTCAGGTTTCCGATCTTGTGCAAAAAAATCTCAATTCAACATTGTATTTCCTCCTCTCATCTTTCTTCCCCCAACTTCTTAGGACCTAGATTCTCTGAAAGCAATTATGTTTCCCTTTTCCACCTATGCAAAGAAGAAATTTATCTCACCATTTTCCCCTTAGGCCAAAATCAAGAAGATCAAATAAAATATTTATTGAAACCTTAGTGTCTGCTTAATGCCTGGAGCATTGAAGGAGTCTTGCTTTCTAATTATGTAACTGTTAAAATGCACTCTATTGAGGTTAAAATCTGTGAATAAAAAAGGTTAAATTAATAAAAATCGTTGGCCATATGTATAGGCTCACACCTGTGATCCCAGCATTTTGGGAGGCTGATCACAAGGTCAGGAGTTTGAGACCAGTCTGGCCAACATAGTGAAACCCCGTCTCTATTAAAAATACAAAAACTTAGCTTAGCGTGGTGGTGCGCACCTGTAGTCCCAGCTACTCTGGGAGGCTTAAGACAGAAGAATCATTTGAACACAGGAGGCAGAGGGTGCAGTGAGCCTAGATCGTGCCACTGCATTGCAGCCTGGGCAACAGAGAAGACTACATCTCAAAATAAAATAAAATAACATAAAGATTGTTGCCAGGCGTGGAGGCTCACACCTGTAATCCCAGCACTTTGGGAGGCCGAGGTGGGTGGACCACAAGGTCAGTAGTTTGAAACTAGCCTGGCCAATATGCGGACACCCCTATCACTATTAAAAATACAAAAATTAGGCCGGGCGCGGTGGCTCAAGCCTGTAATCCCAGCACTTTGGGAGGCCGAGGCGGGTGGATCACGAGGTCAACAGATCGAGACCATCCTAGTCAACATAGTGAAACCCCGTCTCTACTAAAGATAAAAAAAATTAGCTGGGCCCGGTGGCGCGTGCCTGTAATCCCAGCTACTCGGGAGGCTGAGGCGGGAGAATTGCCTGAATGAACCCAGGAGGCAGAGGTTGCGGTGAGCCGAGATCGCGCCATTGCACTCCAGCCTGGGTAACAAGAGCGAAACTCCGTCTCAAAAAAAAAAAAAAAAATACAAAAATTAGTTGGGCATGGTGACAGGCGCCTATAATCCTGGCTAAGAGGCTGAGGGTGGAGGATTACTTGTGCCCAGTTTGAGGTTGCAGTGAGCCATGATTGTGCCTCTTCACTTAAGCCTAGGTGACAAAGTGAGACCTTCTCTAGAAAAAAAAAAATACCATTAAGAGATGTAAAGTTGTCTACGGCCAGTGCAGAGGCTCACGCCTATAATCCCAGAACTTTGGGAGGTGAGGTGGGTGGATCCCCTGAGGTCAGGAGTTCAAGACCAGCCTAGCCAACATGGTGAAAACCCATCTGTACTAAAAATACAAAAATTAGCCTGGTGTGGTGGTGCACACCTATAATCCTGGCTACTCAGGAGGCTGAGGCAAGAGACTCACTTGAATCCAGGAGGCAGAGGTTGCAGTGAGCCAAGATTGCACTTCACGTAAAAGAAAGAAAGAGAGAAAGAAACAGAGAGAGAGAGAGAAGAAAGAGAAAAGAAAAGTTGTCCACAGAGTAGATCTACAGAAGAAAAGAATAGAAAAGAGAGAAGACAAGTTAGGCCATATAGAAGATATTTAAAATACATATAATTGATAAGGGGTCCATCTGCATATGTATTTCCAGAAATCAATTTAAAAAAAAAAAACAGTGACCAAATAGAAAAATAGGCAAAAGTCACTTCTCCAGAAATTCTTTTTTTTTTTTGACAATAGGCTAGAGTGCAGTGGCACAATCTCAGCTCACTGCAACCACCACCTCCCAGATTCAAGTGATTCTCCTGCCTTAGCCTCTTGAATAGATGACATCAGGTGTGCACCACCATGCCTAGCTAATTTTTGTATTTTAAGTAGAGACAGGGTTTCACCATGTTGGCCAGGATGGTCTGGAACTCTTGACCTCATGATCTGCCACTTTGGCTTCCACAGTGCTGGGATTATAGGCACAAACCACCATGCCTGGCACAGAAATTCATATATTGAAAATGTATCAGGGTGTTCTGTTCTTATAGTGTTATAGCAAATTCAATTTAACCTCCAAGTCCTATCACCATTCTGCTTAGTAATCAAGATCCTCTCTGGGCTTTCCTGTCCTGGAGGAGTTCTAGGGCAGTGTCAATGCAAGGAAAACGACTGATAAGGCTGTTCAAAGCAGGTATGACTAGTGCCTCGATTGCCAGGTGCAGTGGCTCATGCCTGTAATCCCAGCACTTCGGGAGGCCGAGGTGGGCAGATCACCTGAGGTTGGGAGTTCAAGACTAGTGCCTAGATGATAGTAGGCAAATACTTCTCGTGTGGACACCAGGTGAAGTTCTTGCAATGGACCAGTTCTCAGGAGACAAATGCACTCTGATAGAATACAGTGCAATACCTCTCCCCCTTTTCTTTTCTTTTCTTTTCTTTTTTAACCTCTCCCATTTTTAACTTCCGTGGATTCCTGCCTCCCGCCCTTCGGTGTTTATTTTTATCCTTTATCCCATAGTCCAGATTGTCTATCTTTTACTTTTCCCCAAACAGTATCTCCTGATGGCTTATAATGGCTTATAAGGAAGAACACTATCATTAGGAAATAAATCAATCAACTTTCCCCAGAGAGAAGAGATTATACATTCCAAAGTGTGGAAACCCAGCTGAGTCACTGATTCTGGAGTAGAATTCTAGAGAGTATGTGGACATCCAGCTGAGTCACACTGATTCTGGAGCTGAATTCTAGAGATACCATTCATGGAGAATATAATGTAAATATATGACTTAGAGTTGTGCATTACACCAGGTACTGAAATCTCTTCTAATGAAAGGAAGTAAAAAGAAGAAATGAAGAGTAGGAAGAAAACAAAGAAAAGAAAAGAAGGAGGGGTAGAAACAGGGAGGGAAGAAGACAATTCAATGGTCATATAAAAAACAAATACCTTCTCATTTTTGTAACTGAGTAATGGCAAGTAAAAAAATAGCAATGTAAAAAATATATATTTTGGTGCTTATGTACCTGAGACTAAATAAAGCTTTGTAATTGTTGTTTCCTTAGAGACAATTTTACGGATACTCCCAACCTCTATCCTTCATTCACCTGGCTAACTCCTACCTAGATATTGTCTGTTTAACACAGCGCTATTCACTCCATTATTTCCCATTTCAGCATCCTGCTTATTTCCTTTAGAGATATATTATAATTTGTAATTATCTTAAATTTTTTGTTATACTTAATTTTTTGCCTGTCTCTACTGAACTCCGCAATGGGAGCAGTGCTTGTCTTATTCATAGTATTTCCAGATCCTAGCATTGAAGAATCAAAAACTTGTTGGCACTCAACTGGGAGTGGTTTTGTCCCCTGAGTGGATAGTTGGCAATATTTCTGAGGCGGACTGGTGGGAAAAAGAATCAGTCACATTCCTTTGCATTGACGTTATGAGAGAGTCAAAAACATCATTAGTGCCACTATGGAGAAACGCTGATTTAAACTGAGGCTTTAATATATGTTTTTGGGCCAGGCGCATTGGCTCACACCTGTAATCCCAGCACTTTGGGAGGTGGACAGATCACCTGAGGTCAGGAGTTTGAGACCATTCTAGCCAACATGGTGAAACCCTGTCTCTACCAAAAATACAAAAATTAGCTGGACGTGGTGGCAGTTGCCTGTAATCCCAGCTTCTTGGAGGCTGAGGCAGGAGAATCACTTGAACCCACAGGGTGGAGGTTGCAGTGAGCTGGGATTGTGCCACTGCACTTCAGCCTGGGCGACAACAGCAAAACCGTCTCAAAAAATGTATATAACATAACATAATAAAATAAAACATGTTTTTGGGCCAGGCGCGGTGGCTCATGCCTGTAATCCCAACACTTTGGAAGGCCTCAACTGCTTGAGCTCAGAGTTCAAGACCAGCCTAGGCAACATGGTGAAACCCTGTCTCTACAAAAAATGAAACAATTAGCCAGGCATGGTAGGTCATGACTGTAGTCCCAGCTACTATGGAGGGTAAGATGGGAGAATCACCTGAGCCCAGGAAATTAAGACTGCTATGAGCCATGATTGCGCACTCGGTTCCAGCTGGTCAATAGAGTGAGACCCTGTCTTTCAAAAAACAAAACAAAAAAAAAAAAAAGAAAATTATATTTTAAAAGAAATCTTAGGCAAAGCATTTTGCTTTTCCAGTCACTTTCATGTAGTAAAACAGTCACCAGGCCAGGTGTGGTGGCCCATGCCGATAATCCAGCAGTTTTTAAAGCCAAGGTGGGAGGATCAATACAGCACAGGAGTTCCAGACCGGCCTGGTTAACAAAGTGAAAGCCTGGCCAGGCTCGGTGGCTCACACCTATAATCCCAGCATTTTGGGAGGCCAAGGCAGGCAGATCACCTGAAGTTGGGAGTTCGAGACCAGCCTGACCAACATGGAGAAACCATATCTCTACTAAAAATACAAAATTAGCTGGGCGTGGTGGCACATGCATCTAATCCCAGCTACTCAGGAAGCTGAGGCAGGAAAATCACTTGAACCCAGGATGTGGAGGTTGCAGTGAGCCAAGATCATGCCATTGCACTCCAGCCTGGGCAACAAGAGCAAAACTCCATCTCAAAAAAAAAAAAAAAAAGGAAAGAAAGAAAAGTGAAATCCTGTCTCTACAAAAAATTTTTTTAAATAATAGCAGAACATGACAGCACATGCCTCTAGTACCAGCTACTTTGGAGGCTGAGATGGGAGGATCCCTTGAGCCCAGGAGTTTGAAGCTGCAGTGAATGAGCTATGATCATGCCTGCACTCCAGCTTAGTAGCAGAGCGAGACCCTTTCTGTCAAAAAAAAAAAAAAGTCCTCCAGTCATTTTTTAGTAATAATTTTAAAAATGGCCTTTTCCCCCAGGATTAAAAAAAAAAATCCTGTCCAGTGCAATATCAAAAATTCACAGTTGAAAAATTCTCTGCCACTTTCTCTACCTGTTCTCCCTTCTCCCTGGCTTATTAGCCTTTTGTTTTGGGCCCCTCCACAGTTGGAGAAGACAAGAACAGAAAGGATATTTCTGAACTGACATAGTTTTAGCAGTCAATGCCTTTCAGGTCTGAAACTGACCCCTTCTGTCATGGAGTGCATCACTGGAACCCTCACCTGCAGTTTCCTGGCTCAGCAATGTATCTTTTGGATGGTCATCTATGACCCACTCCTCAGTCCCCTGATTTCCAGGGATCCTCTCACCCAAACTGGCATTCCTATTGGACAGCCACTTTCAAAATGACACAATCCAACTCTCTTACATGAGGTTCTCACTTAGTCCACAAAAAGCATGCAAGTATCTTGCACAGAAGTGTGAACTGTTCCAAATCAGTCCTATATGAATTTTTTTTTGTTAAAGTCTTGCTCTGACACCCAGGCTGCAGAGCAGTGGTGCAATCCTGGCTCACTGCAACCTCTGCTTCCAGGTTCAAGTGATTCTTCTGCCTCAGGTTCCCAAGTAGCTGGGACTACAGGTGGGCACCACCATGCCCACCTAATTTTTGTTTTGTTTTGTTTTTAGCAGAGACCGGGTTTCATCATTGTTGGCCAGGCTGGTCTTGAACTCTTGACCTCAAGTGATCTGTCTGCCTCAGCCTCCCAAAGTGCTGGGATTACAGCCATGAGCCACCACACCCAGCCCCTATATGCATCTTCTTCTCAGAAGCAGCCTCAGTCTCTTGACTTAGGACTTTTCAAATGTACATCAGTTATCAGATATTATTTCTGTAAGAGTCATGGGGCACATATCATCTTTCCCAGTGGTCCTCCTGAAGCTCCTCAGACTTGGCTTGAGATGACAGGGAAGCACATATTTCCCCACCCATCATGGTGGTATCTTGACTTAGATGTGTAATTTTGCACTGACATTTGACAACTCTGCCAAAAATCTGTTATCATCTGTTCATTCTTAGAGTAACAATTCAGGTTACCCTAGCTCAAAGTTTCTAAAAAATGACATGACATTGACATTTTGGATTAAATAATTATCTGATGTGGAGGGTGGCTCTTGTGAACTGTAGGATGTTTAGCAGCATCTTTAGTCTTTGCTTGCGAGGTTGCAGTAGCACCTTCTCCAGTGATAACAAACAAAAATGTCTCCAAACATTGCCAAAAGTCACCCAAGGGCCAAAATCATCCCCAGTTGAGAACTGCTGCTCTAGTTTAGATTAGTGCTTCTCAAAGTTTCCTTAGACTCTCAGATCAGGTCATTCAGAAAACTATAATGTACTGGGATCAATAGACAAGAATGCTTGCTATTAGAGGTTTCCAGTAGGAATCACTGTCTTGGCATACCTGTAAGCCACTTGAAGCCCGTAAGTGAGCTGGGACACAGAATTTGGTTGCTCCATCTTTGGCAAAAAGGAGATATTTGACTTATAGAATCCAAGGAATGATAGCTAGAACCAGGGAATCAAACATTGCTGTGGCTTCCTAATGATCTCTTTATCACTCACTTTTTCTTTTCTTTTCTTTCTTTTTTTTTTTTCTTTTTGAGATAGGGTCTTGCTCTGTCACCCAAACTGGAGTACAGAGGAACAGTGATGGCTCACTACAGCCTTGACGTCCTGGGTTCAAGTAATCCTCTGGGCTCAAGCAATCTTCTCGTCTCAGCCCCGTGAGAAGCTTGGACTACAAGTGCACTCCACCACACCTGGCTAATTTTTGTAATTTTGGAGAGATGGAGTTTTGCTATGTTGCCTAGGCTGGTCTCATACTCCTGGGCTCAAGTGATCTGCCTGCTGTGGCCTCCCAAAGTGCTGGGATTACAGGTGTGAGCCACTGTACCTGGCCCATCACTCACTTCCTAATTTGCTGTCTTACAGTTTTCTCCAAAAGCAGAGTTCCTGGTTTTAAAAAAAAAATCCCAAAACGGCTGGGCGCAGTGGCTCATGCCTGTAATCCCAGCACTTTGGGAGGCCGAGGTGGGCGGATCACAAGGTCAGGAATTTGAGAACAGCCTGACCAACATGATGAAACCCCATCTCTACTAAAAACACAAAAATCAGCCAGGCATGGCGGTGGATGCCTATAATCATGGCTACTCAGGTGGCTGAGGCAGGAGAATCACTTGAACCTGGGAGGCAGAGGTTGGAACACGCTGAGATTGTGCCACTGCACTACAACCTGGGTGACAGAGCAAGACTCCGTCTTAAAAAAAGAAAATCCCGAAGAATGGATTTATTGTCTTCACCTGTGTCCAGTGCCTGTCCAAGAGCATTCAGCCAGAGCAGTCTAAATTGACTGCACGGCAGATGGAACCTAGGAGGGTTCCTCTGTACAGATCCTCCTAATTCTTACCTGGGTTATTTTAATAGCTTCCTCACATGTGTTTCTGACTCTAGTCTCTTTTAGTCCAATGCCATACTTCTAAGCATAACTTTTTAAAATTTATATCCGGTCATGTACATCTTCAATAACTTTTCCCTGCCTCAAAGAGTTTTTTTCTCACCAAGGTCCTAGGATGCGGCAAATAAGTTGCCTAGAATGCAATATCTAAGAACCCTATATTTGCAGGAACCGGCGAATACTTCTGTGTGCCCTAGGCACCTTGCTTGCTTCCTAGTCCCTCATGGCCTTTGTTTGACCCAAATTTACTCCACCTCCCTAGCCTTTTGCTAGGCCCAATCAAACACCTGTCCTCAAGCTACTCTGACCTACATTTCATTTTTCCGAAAAGCAAAACATTTGCTTGTGCCTCTCCGACTTAGGGCTACTTTACTTAAACATGGAATGTCCTTTCTTTATTTATTTTTTATTTTTTATTGCATTTTAGGTTTTGGGGTACATGTGCAGAACTTGCAAGATAGTTGCATAGGTACACACATGGCAGTGTGTTTTGCTGCCTTCTTCCCCTTCTCCCACATTTGGCATTTCTCCCCAGGCTATCCCTCCCCCGCTCCCCCGCCCACTGTCCCTCCCCTATTCCCCCAGTAGACCCCAGTGTGCAGTACTCCCTTCCCTGTGTCCATGTGTTCTCATTTTTCATCACCCGCCTATGAGCGAGAATATGCAGTATTTCATTTTCTTTTCTTCTGTCAGTTTGCTGAGAATGATGTTCTCCAGATTCATCCATGTCCCTACAAAGGACACGAACTCATCGTTTTTGATGGCTGTATAATATTCCATGGGGTATATGTGCCACATTTTCCCAGTCCAGTCTATCATGGATGGGCATTTGGGTTGGTTCCAAGTCTTTGCTATTGTAAACAGTGCTGCAATGAACATTCGTGTGCATGTGTTCTTATAGTAAAACGATTTATAGTCCTTTGGATATATACCCGGTAATGGGATTGCTGGGTCAAATGGAATTTCTATTTCTAGGTCCTTGAGGAATCGCCACACTGTCTTCCACAATGGTTGAACTAATTTACACTCCCACCAGCAGTGTAAAAGTGTACCTATTCCTCCACATC
>JAPYYA010003452.1:0-12849 GCA_028533165.1 Leontopithecus rosalia | reverse complement strand
CTTTTTATTTCATTGAGTTGATCTTCAACCTCTGATATCCTTTCTTCTGCTTGGTCAATTTGGCTGTTGAAACTTGTGCATGCTTCACAAAGTTCTCCTTCAATTCATTCATATTCCTCTCTAAGTTGTCCATTCTTGTTATCATTTCCTCAGATCTCTTTTCAAATCTTTTTTCAAGGTTCTTAGTTTCTTTGCACTGATTTAGAACATGTTCTTTTAGCTCACAGAAGTTTTTTATTACCCACCTTCTGAAGTCTGATTCTGTCATTTCATCACTCTCATTCTCCGTCCAGCTTTGTTCCCTTGCTAGTGAGGAGTTTTGGTCCTTTGTAGGTGGTGAGGTGTTCCGGTTTCAGGTGTTTTCCTCCTTTTTGCACTGGTTTCTTCCCATCTTTGTGGATTTATCCACCCGTCGTCTGAGTAGTTGCTGACTTTCCAATTGGGTCTCTGAGTAGAGGCCCAGATTGTTAATGATGTAGTATTTCTGATTCTTAGTTTTCCTTCTAACAGTCTGGCCCCTCTGCTGTAAAACTGCTGAGATCCACTCTGGCCCCTGCTTGCCTGGGGTACACATGTAGCAGCTGCGGAACAGTGAGGGATGCTACCAGGTTCTTCCTCTATCTTTGTCCTAGAATGATGCCCGCCAAGTGTCAGTCTGATCAGTCCTTTTTGAGGTGACTCTTTGGGTATAGGGGGTCAGGGAGCTGCTTGAGGAGACGGTCTGTACTTTATAGGAGCTCAAGTGCTGAGCTGTGAGCTCCGTTGTTCATTCAGTGTTGCTAGGCAAGTATGTTTACGTCTGTTGCAGCAGAACTCATAAAACCCCTTTTTTCCCTCAAATGCTCTGTCTCGGGGAGTTAGGGCTTTATTTGTAAGTATCCGTTATTCTGTCCTGCCCAGCTAGGAGTCAGTTTAGTCACTATTTGACTGCTGAGGCTCCACCCTGCTGGCATGAGGTCCGCCCTTTTGCTGTGGGCTCCGCCGTGCTGTTGTGGACTCCGCCCTGCTGCCATGGGCTCCATCCTGCTGTTTTGGGCTCCGGCCTACTGACATGGGCTCCAACTTGCTGACATGGGCTCTGCCCTGTTGGCGGAGTCTCTCTGTGATGGCTGGTTGCCTCGGCAATGGCTGGCTGTGTCAGCAATGGGCGAGTACCTCAGTAGGGGTGGAAGGTCTCGGTAATGGTGGACGCCCCTCCCCCACCAAGCTGCACAGCCCTGGGTTCAGCTGTGCCTGCAGTGAAACTCTCAACCCCAAGCGTTTCAAATCGCTGTTTTGTTTGTTGCTGTGGGGGTGGGACCCATCGAGCCTGATCACTTGGCTCCCTGCCTCCGAGCCTTTTTGCTTTTTTTTTTTTTTTAAGTTGTACGGTTGACTCTCTCCCAGGTGTTTCAGTCGCCGGCTGAAAGGGCACCGGGATCTTGTGATTTCCTGTGCAGCGACCCGCTGCGCTGGCTCACAGTTCACCTCCCAGAAATCTCCTGGCCTGGCTCACTGTCCCAATCCCGTTTAATCAGTTGAATATGCTGATCTGCCCTCCCAAATCTCAAGTTGCCAGTATAACAGGGCGCCCAGACCCGTGCATTTTGTGTGGCATGCCGCTGTGCTGCGGCGCCGGCCATTTGGCCATGCTAGCGGAGACTGCTGCGCTAGCATCCTGTGTCTCTCCTACACCTGGGATTTTCCCCATTCTGTGGGCTACAAAGATCCGTCTGGAAATGCGGCGTGAACTCACCCTCTGCATCTTGACTGAGAGCTGCAATCCTGAGTTGCTTCTATAGTGCCATCTTCCCTTTTCCCATTCGGTTGTTCCTTTCTATGTGTAGTGCCTCTTTCAGGAGTTCTTGTAAAGCAGGCCTGGTGGTGACAAAATCTCTGAGTACTTGCTTGTTCACAAAGGATTCTATTTTTCCTTCACTTATGAAGCTCAGTTTGGCTGGATATGAAAATCTGGGTTGAAAGTTCTTTTCTTTAAGGATGTTGAATATTGGACCCCACTCTCTTCTGGCTTGTAGAGTTTCTGCCAAGAGATCTGCTGTGAGTCTGATGGGCTTCCCTTTGTGGGTGACCCAACCTTTCTCTCTGGCTACTCTTAGCATTTTCTCCTTCATTTCAACCCGGGTGAATCTGACAATTATGTGCCTTGGGCTTGCTCTTCTTGCTGAATATCTTTTTGGTGTTCTCTGTATTTCCTGGACTTGGATATTGGCCTGCCAGATACTGCTCATTTTGTCTTTTAATGTCCCGTATAGTAAATAAGACTTTGTTAAATTAATGTTAGATTACCAAGCTGGAAAAACAGAATGTGCCCTCCTGATTAACTAATAGGCTTCCTTTAACTTTAACATCATAAACACAAATAAGTGACTAGTTTTTAATTCTTATTTTATTCTTTGCTTGGGCCGTCAAAAGGTTAGGGTTTATGTTTGGTCATAGTAGCAATCCTGAGTTTAGCAATCTTAATAGCTAGTAATAGCTCTTATTTATTTATGAAAAAAGCACTAATATTTAAGAACATTTAAAATATTATTGCCTGATTTTTGCACTCAAAAATAAAAATTAAAAGAGGGCAATTCCTGCAATAAATATACCCAAAATTAATACACAGAAACTTTTTGAGTCACTTGCTTTATTCCTGTCCTCGCTCTGACCTATGTTATATTCTGATATAAACTGGAGAAAAGTATAATGTCACAGATATGTTACAGATTTCAATAGCAGTTAAAAATCACACAGTTATTGTTCCTTCACATTATGTAGAGTTACACCATGGTGAATTTGCTGCTTATACACAAGGAAGGAAATTGAAATCTGGGCATTGATATAATGAGTACTCATTATATCAGACACGCACATACACAAAATACTTTGATCTTCTTTTGTCTTCTACTCCGGTACCATGTAAATTATACAACCAAGGTTTTCTGGTAGTGTCTGATTCTTCACTGCCTCAAGGACAAGCACATGAATATAAGGCATATGGATGACGGGATTTGTGGCTGCATCCAGCAATGGCTTACTCTCTCAGACAC
Organism: Leontopithecus rosalia; assembly: GCA_028533165.1. Lineage (NCBI taxonomy): Eukaryota > Metazoa > Chordata > Mammalia > Primates > Cebidae > Leontopithecus > Leontopithecus rosalia. The sequence continues at coordinate 9,817 of JAPYYA010003452.1, read as the reverse complement.
CCCAGTCCAGAGGACCACAAGGAGGGCACAAATTGAAATTACAGTTCTTAAAGGTTCCAGAATGGACTTTTCATTTATTATCTAAACTGGGATAGCTTTCAGAGTAAAAGAAGGTGCAATTAATAATTTTGCCAGTACTACAGGTGTAAACATATACTAAACAAATTAGGATGTATAATCACCATACCCAACAGACTCAGATTATTTCAAATCTACCACTGCAATTGCTGGTGGACTGAAAATGATGTTGAACCAAAATATTTCTGCACCTCTCTTTCCTTACTGATGACTTAAGTTTCACCATTATGAAGTCATTCCTTTTGATTAGAAGTTGTCAACCACGGATAATTTTGCCACCAGAAAATATTTGCCTAATGATATTTTTTATTGTCACAACTGGGATAAGGGCTGTTACTGGCATCTTATGGAGAGAGAACATGAATGATGCCAAACATACTATAGTGCCCAGAACACTCCCCACAACAAGGAAATTATAGAGCCCAAAGCACCTATAGTATGGACTGAGGTTTAGAAACCCTGCTTTGGATTAAGCAGTCTCTTCTGTGGCTCCCATTTGAAGATACAAAAAAATGACGAGAATGATAAAATAAGCCATAGTGTGGGAGAAAATATTTGCAAAAGGCATATCTGAGAAAATATTATAAGAGTTATCCAAAATACACAAAGAACTCTTAAAACTCAACAATAAGAAAACACGAATTAAAAAATGGGTAAAAGACATGAAGAGACACCTCACCAGTGAAGATCTACAGATGGAAAATAAGCATATGAGAAGATGCTCAACATCATATGTCACTAGGGAATTACAAATAAAAATGATGCTATTATACATCTATTACGACAGCCCATATCCAGGACGCTGACAACGCCAAATGCTGGCAAGGACATGGAACAACAGGAACACTCATGCATTGCTGCTGGGAATGCAAAATGATACAGCTGCCTTGGAAGACAGTCTGACAGTTTCTTACAAAACCAAACACTATTACCATAGATCTAGGAATTGTACTTTTAGGTATTTGCCCAAAGAAGCTAAAATTTCTACAAGTTTTATTTATAATTGCCCAAACTTAGAAGCAACCAAGATGTCCTTCAGTAGGTAAATAGAAAAATAAACTGTGGTATATCCAGGCAATGAAATATTCAGCACTAAAAGGAAATGAGCTATCAAGCCATGAAAAGACGTGGAGAAACATTAAGTGTATATTGTTAAGTGAAGTAAGCCAATCTGAAAAGGCTACATATTATATGATTCCATCTATATCACTTGTTTGAAAAGGCAAAATGTTAGAGACAGTAAAATGATCAGTGGTTGCAGGGGGTGAGGAGGAGGAAGCGATGAATAGGCAGAGCACAGAGGGTTTTTAAGGCAGTGAGATTATCCCATATGATACTATAACAGTGTGTACATACCATTATACACTTGTTAAAACCCATGGACCAGAGAGCACCAAGAGTGAACCCTAGTGTAAACAGTAGACTTTGGGTAGTAATGATGTGCTGATGGAGCTTCATTTATTCTAACAAATGCACCACTGTGGTGCAGGATTTTTTTTTTCTACATCACTGGAACATTTTATTCCTCAGGATGCAGGTGCATGATTTTGATAGTGGGGGAGACTGTATGTGTTTGTGGGGCATATGAGAATGCTCTGCATCTTTTGCTCAATATTGGTATGAACTTAAAACTGCTTTAACAAAAGATGCAGAAAGAAAACACGTAAGTCCCACATACTTCCTATCAAATGATTTTATCAACTGGTGAAATAAAGTGATAAATGCAGGGATGCCAAGTCAAAATATTACTGTCCTTAGATTATTGCCTATGCTGACTCTACTATAGTGGACTGGGGGTGATCAGGCGATGAGGGAGGTGACTGCAATTACCTAATGCTTTGAGAGAAGTTACAAAAATCATTCATTCATTTATTCATTTTACTAAGCAAATTTTATTAAGCCCTGCTGTTGGCCAGAGCCTTAAGGATTTCCCATAAGCCTCCCATTTCCATAATAGAAAATAACCTAAAGCTTGAACTATTGAAGCCTACATCCTGGCCTTTCCACTGCCCCCAGAGGCCACCATTTACCATGCAGTCACTAGACCTGCGCTGGCATCATCAAAACTGTGAGTATGAACCTTCAACTCAGGCTACAGTTTCCCCGTATATGACATGACTGGTTTTACTCAATGATTATGCATTCTAGTTATTCATCTTGTGGGTAGATTCAAACTGCAGCGGTACCCTGAGTTTCTAACAGTTTGTAGAATGGGCCAAGTATGTAGGCCAGAGATGCCCTACATCCTGGATCTTGAAATGAGTGGGAAAGAAGGAAGACATTTATCTAAAGAAACATTTCCTTCATGTCCCATGCTTGCCAATGATTGGTTTCTAGACTCTTCTGGTGTCCTAACCTAAACTATAGAGTTTGTCCTGTCCCACTAACTTCAGACCTTAGAGACATACAGGGCATATCCAAGCAACCCTAGTTACACTGCTGACACCAAGACTCTGTGCAGATGACTTAGAGTCAATGTTGCTACATAAATACAGACTAACTAAATTGATGGTGGGATTAGCATGTTTCAAACCTTGGTGAAAGCAATTTATTTTTTGTTTTGTTTTTGATTTTGTAAGCAATTTATTTTTTTTGTCTCATTCCAGGAAGCTGTGATGAGATTTTTTTCCCATCCCCCTCCCCAAAACAGAGAATCCTGGGTTTTCCCAAAAGTAGCATAATTTTTCTGATGTAAGAGTAGATACCACCACAATCTTTTGTGATAGATTGCTTCAGAAGGAATGATTTTTTTCTGTGAAATTTCAATTAAGGAAAGAAGTAACTCAGTGAGCATGCAAATATATAGGAGGTATAACTCTCTGAAGCTTCCATTGCAAGTATTATTGTATGCAAAATATTATTTTTTCTTTATAGGAATTATGTGAGACACCATTAAACCACTCCTCCTGTATTTACATTTCCTCCAGTTATCCTTTCATCTTCTTTTCTTCCTTTTTTTCTTTTTGATACAGAGTTTCACTCTTATCTCCTAGGCTAGAGAGTGCAGTGGTGCAATCTCGGCTCACTGCAACATCCACCTCCCAGGTTCAAGCGATTCTCCTGCCTCAGCCTCCCCAGTAGCTGGGATAACAGGTGCCTGCCACCACGCCCAGCTAATTTTTGTATTTTTAGTAGAGATGGGGTTTTGCCATGTTGGCCAGGCTGGTCTCAAACTCCTGACCTCAGGTGATCCACCCACCTTGGCCTTCCAAAGTGTTGGGATTACAGATGTGAGTTACCTCACCTGGCCTATCCTTTCATCTTCTAAGTCTCTATATTTTGAAGTTCTCAGTTACCTTTTGTTTCTGACTTCTGTTTCTAGTGTTTCACAATTCTTTCACTGCTTTTCTTTTGGTTCAATCTGATGCCTTTCTTAATTCATTCTCTTCACTAAAACATTTTCTATGTGTACTTTTGTACTTATTTACACTGCCTTTTTGCTCCCAGTTTTAGTGTCTAATCTTCTTTAGTGTGTGTATGTTTTTCTTTTTGCCACTAATGATAATTCTTTTTGCCTCTGTGGATTGTTTTCTTTCAAAAAAAAAGTTAATGAGAACACATGGACACAGGGAAGGGAGTACTACACACTGGGGTCTATTGGGGGGAATAGGGGAGGGACAGTGGCGGGGAGCTGGGGAGGGAGAGCATGGGGAGAAATGCCAAATGTGGGTGAAGGGGCAGAAGGCAGCAAAACACACTGCCACGTGTGTACCTATGCAACTATCTTACATGTTCTGCACAGGTACCCCAAAACCTAAAACGCAATAAAAAATAAAAAAATTTTTTAAAAAGTTAGAATGTGAACATTTTATCTTCTCTCATTTGTGATGTGTTTGTTCATTTTTCGAGTCTTACAGTTCAGAACTCTCTCTCTCTCTCTCTTCCACAAATTCTGCCCTTCAGAAACTTTTTTACAACATGCCATGATGTGTGGTCCAATCTAATTAAAATGATAGGGAAAAAAACCCAGATGATAAAACAATTGGGCTAGGATTATCACCACTAATATTTCAGTTTTTTAGAGAACTGTTTCTTTTTGTTTGGAGGATATACTACAAATATACCTCTCTATGCCTTGATGACATGTTCATTGGAGAAATTTTTGGAATAGACATTAAATAGCCTTCAATAATCTCTGAAAAAAATTAGTGAGTGTTGCCAAAGATATCAGAGAACTAAGCAGAGAAGTAGGAATATTATGAAGAGTGGGCTAAGGGATTTTTAAAAAAGGAGAAATAACTGGAATGTTCAATTGGTTAAGGAAAATCTGAGTATGGATAAGAAACACAAAGCCTATGTCTGTGAATGTCCTAGAAGCTGTGTTATATCACTTCATCTGTCACTTTGCTTAATTACTATTTACTGTAGAGAAGCCACATTACACCATCTGTATGGGTCAAGTTTCCTGTTTAAAAATCTGACCTCAGATTTTTTTTTATTCTTCCAGATTATTTTGTTCTTCCTAGACTTTTAAGGACGAATAGCAGGAACTTTAATTTGTACATAGGAGTTAACAATTTGAATTTTTCTATTTGGGACTCTACAGATACACCTTTTAAAAAAACACAGAAAAAAGGGAAAAAAATACAAAAAGAGATTTTAAAAGAAAACAGAACAAAACACACAGAAATTAGGCAGTTTCTAATATTTTTTTTAAATAGACAGGCCACTAACTTGGGATGGGAATTGGTCTTATTTGTATTATTTATTTGGAAGAGAATTTGCCTGAACTAACTAGATTGTAAACTGGCATGTAATGTAAATGTATTGAGGGTTAGAGGTGTGTCTTCTATAACTGTATATCCCTGGAGAACCTACCACAGAACCCTGTACATTGTTAAAACTTAACCAATATTTGTTGAAACAATGCACATAGGAATAAATACCAAATTTCAGTGAAGTTGGAAGGGAGCCTGAGTGATCAGCATGTGCTTCTCCATCTGTATTGAGGTAAATAGGCATGTGCCCAGCAAGGCTTCTTTCTTCCTGGATTTGCTTTTAATATGGGAACATCAGGGTCAGCTCCTTGTTCTTGAGGATTCCTGGGGATTGGAATTTACAAGCCAAGTTCCCAGTTTACAGAGTGCTTGAAAACAGTTTGACAGAAATGAACCGTGTAAGAATAAAAGTGTATCACTTATCAATCACCTTCAGCAACCAAACCGGGCATTCTGAACAGCCCTTGTTAAGTAACCATATAGGCAAGGCATCACAGGATAGTCAAACAAAATCAAATATGAAGAGACTGAAGTAATGCTTTCTGAGAATTGATATTCCCAAGTTGGCATACAGATCTAGTCAGACAAAAAGCCATTGTCTTTCCCATAAATTCAGGGAATACTAAGCTAAACCAAAAGTCTTTCTTATTTTAGTTGATTGGATAAAGCAGGAATTTCTGAAAGTTAAAGGTGACGAAATGAAAAGACTTCACAAGTATTGTTAGAGAATTTACAGCAGGAACCAGCACTTTTTCCTTCCGACTTTACAGCCTGTGACTGTTGACTAATCAGTGAATAAGCAAGTATAGAGTAAGTGTAAGGACATGATCGTTATTTTTTTATCAATACTGATAATCCTATCAGTTAAATAGTAAGTAAGTGTGCTGTGTGTTGGCAAGACTCTAATTCAAAGGAGTATTTCTACAATATGGACCTTGGGATTACTTTTAGCACATTCACCACCTGTAAGCAAGACTTTGGCTCTCTTCATGGCACAGATATTTACTAGGCAATACCTTCCAGCACATGCTACACACTGGAAATAGAAATCAAATAAGTAGTGACTGCCTTGTGGAAGGGGGGTTTCTTCATGTTAACACAACCTATGGGAAGCTCAGAAATTCCACCCTCAATGGTTTTTTTCCCCTAAAAGCATAACACATGCAGTAGTTCCCCCCATCTGTGGTTTGTTACCTGCTGTCAATTGAGGACAAACACTATCAAATGGAGAATTCCAGAAATAAACAATTTATAAATTTTAAATCTCTCATTGTTCCACTCAGCCCTGCATGGGACATGAATCATCCCTTTGTTTAGGGTATCCACATTCCTGCTGTATATGCCACCTGCCTGTGAGTCACTTAGTGGCCATGTTGGTGATCAGATGGACTGTCATGATATTGCAGTGCTTGTGTTTAAGTAACTTACTTTTCTTAATAATGACCTCAAAGTGCAAGAGTAGAGATGCTGGCATATTGTTATAATTGTTCTGCTTTATTATCCATTACTGTTGATTTCTTACTGTGCCTAATTTATCAATTAAACTTTATAATAGGTATTAATGTATAGGGAAAACATGGTATATATAGCATTTAGTACTATTAATATCTGCAGTTTCAGGTATCCGCTTGGGGTCTTGGAACCTATTTCCCACAGATAACAGGGGATTACTGTATATTGGTTGATTTAAATGGATTTCCTTCACCCACCCTGTCACCAGAGTCCACCACAGCCTCTTTGACTAGACCCCATGATTCACACGTGAAGGTGTCATGGTCTCTAACATGACAACTTTTTAAAAAGACTTTTAAATGAGTCTATATGTTTGCAACTGCAATTTCATGTGCATTTTTTATTGGTAAATTTCAATTAGCTAATGAAGCATAGCAATACCTAATAGCTACACAATATTAATAATACCTCCTAATTCAGCCTCATATAAAAATTTAAATTAAATCTTCAACATAGCATGTTGTGGTTACTTTGAAATATTATGTGCTGAGGTAGGGCACTGATTTGTTTAACAAGGACTGACAAATATACTGTGTTTTGTTTACTCTCAGTATCACTTTTTTGTTGCCTCACTTCCTTCTATTTCAGCTATATTTTAAAATAACTGTTCTGTAGTTTAGAAATAACACATACAGCAGAAAACTTGGAAAACAAACAAAAACTCAAAAGAAACAGGAAGATGAGTTACCCTAAATCCTGTTGCATGTGGGTGGCTTCTATTACGTTTGGCAAAGCTTTATAATGTTTTTTTCATGTATCTTATGTTGCTTGACAAAAATTGTATCACATTAAATTTAGAGCTTTGCACCTGTTTTTCTTTTAACATATAGGGGGCTGTTTTCCCATGTCAGCAAATATTCTGTTAAATGGCTGAATAGCATCAAGGTTTGCTACTCTTTTTTTTGCTATTAATATGAGTTTTAAAAAATATATATTTTATTGCATTTTAGGTTTTAGGGTACACACGAAGAACATGCAAGATTGTTGCATAGGTACATACAGGGCAGTGTGGTTTGCTGCCTTCCTCCCCATCACCTATATCTGACATTTCTCCCCATGTTATCCCTCCCCATCTCCCCAACCCCTGCTGTCCCTCCCCTAGTTCCCCCACCCCACAGACCCCAGTGTGTGATGCTCCCCTCCCTGTCTCCATGTATTCTTATTGTTCAACACCCACCTATGAGTGAGAACATGCAGTGTTTGATTTTCTGTTCCTGTATCAGTCAAAGTATGCTATTCTTAAACTGCTGCATGCTGCCTTGCCATGCACCAGCAGAAATACAGCCCCAGAAGCAGTGGTTTTATCCAGACCAAGAAGCCATTCTTTGCATTCTCTGTGGAGGGTCTTCCCCTTAGGAATATGGAGCTGATAATGCCACATGTGTCCTTGACCTTCTGGGCAGGATGGAGAGCTCTTCTATTTTCTCAGGCTTCTTCTTGATAAGTGTGATCAAACAGCAGGCTTCAAGATTTATTACTCAGTAATCTAATTTACTTGCAGTTGTTTAGAATTTTCATTGGTGCCCTGACACTATTATTCATTTGCTGCCTTATTTTAGAAACTCACCAACTGAAACAAGCATCAATCAACAAAGCCCCAATTTGCACCCTATTTAAAATTCTGAATCAGTTTCTTTTCTGTATTAGTGTTTTTCTTCTTATGTGACTGTTTCTATAGTGGTCAATATCATATTTCATATTTGGCTACCACTTTATTTAGGCAAAATGCACCTAAAACATGTTCATTAGTTCTTTAAAAATGTAAATCCAATGAAAAATTTACCTCAGAATTTGACGGTAATGTATACATGAATTTACCTATATCCATTATATTGTTATATGCATAATTTTTAATAATGCAAGCTTCAATTTTTAAAAACATTTTTCTCTTGAATGTATAAGTTATATAATTCATGAAGTTATTAAATCCTGTGCTTGGGAATCTTGATTTTTTTTTTTTTTTTTTTTTTTTTGCCCAGTGGTGTGATCTTGGGCTCACTATAACCTCTGCCTCCTGGGTTCTAGCAATTCTCCCACCTCCACCTCTGGAGTAGCTGAGATTACAGATGCCCACTACCATGCCTGGCTAACTTTTATATTTTTAGTAGAGAGGGGTTTCACCATGTTGGCCAGGCTGGTCTTGAACTCCTGCTGTCAGGTGATCCACCCACCTTGGTCTCCCAAAGTGATGCGATTACAGGCGTGAGTTACTGCGTCCATCAATGTGTTTTAGAGTCAAGGTTTTTGAAGTCATACAAAAGCTTAAGGTAATCAAAAGCAATACATTATTTCTAAACCATGACATAAAATAATAGTAATAATGAACAGTTATGACACTGATGTCAATATGCACTACTTAAGCACTTTACATATTTGATTTCAATAAACTTCTTAAAATAACTCAAAAATAGGTACTATTATGAGCCCCATTACTACAGATGAGTGAAACACAAGTGAGAATTTCTTTTTTTTTTAATTGCATTTTAGGTTTTGGGGTACATGTGCAGAATTTGCAAGATAGTTGCATAAGTACAAACGTGGCAGTATGATTTGCTGCCTTCCTCCCCTTCACCCACGTCTGGCATTTCTCCCCATGCCATCCTTCCCCAGCTCCCCCTAACGCTGTCCCTCCCCTATTCCCCCCAATAGACGCCAGTGGGTAGTACTCCCCTCCCTGTGTCCATGTGTTCTCATTGTGCATCATCTGCCTATGAGTAGAACAGAAAACATTCATTTTCTGTTCTTGTGTCAGTTTGCTGAGAATGATGTTCTCCAGATTCATCCATGTCCCTACAAAGGACATGAACTCATCATTTTTGATTGCTGCATAATATTCCACGGTGTATATGTGCCACATTGTCCCTGTCCAGTCTATCATTGATGGGCATCTGGGTTGGTTCCAGGTCTTTTCTATCGTAAACAGTGCCGCAATGAACATTCGTGTGCATGTGTCCTTATAGTAGAACGATTTATAGTCCTTTGGGTACATACCCAGTAATGGGATTGCTGGGTCAGATGGAATTTCTGTTTCTAGGTCCTTGAGGCATCACCACACTGTCTTCCACAACGGTTGAACTAATTTACACTCCCACCAACAGGGGAAAAGTGTTCCTATTTCTCCACATCCTCTCCAGCATCTCTTGTCTCCAGATTTTTTAATGATTGCCATTCTAACTGGCCTGAGATGGTATCTCAATGAGGTTTTGATTTGCATTTCTCTAATGACCAGTGATGATGAGCATTTTTTCATGTTTGTTGGCCCCATGTATGTCTTCTTTTGTAAAGTGTGTGTTCATATCCTTTGCCCATTTTTGAATGGGCTTGATTGTTTTTTTCTTGTAAATCTGTTTGAGTTTTTTGTAAATTCTGGATATCAGCCCTTTGTCAGATGGGTAAACTGCAAACATTTTTTCCCATTCTGTTGGTTGCTGATTCACTCTAGTGACTGTTTCTTTTGCCCTGCAGAAGCTGTGGAGTTTGATTAGGTCCCATTTGTCTATTTTGGCTTT
>JAPYYA010003451.1:0-12849 GCA_028533165.1 Leontopithecus rosalia | reverse complement strand
CAGTCTAGCCCCTCTGCTGTATGACTGCTGAGGTGCACTCCAGGCCCTGCTTGTCTGGGTATACCTATAGCAGCTGCAGAACAGTGAGGGATGCTACCAGTTTCCTCTTCTGCTATCTTTATCCCAGAATAATGCCCCCCAAATGTCAGTCATACAGTCCTTTTTGAGGTGACTCTTTGGGTATACAGGGGTCAGGGAGCTGCTTGAGGAAATGGTCTGTACTTTATTGGAGCTCAAGTGCTAAACTGTGGGCTCCGTTGTTCTTTCAGAACTGTTAGGCCAGTACATTTAAATCTGCTGCAGCAGAACTCACAAAACCCCTTTTTTCCCTCAGATGCTCTGTCTTGGGGAGTTAGGGCTTTCTTTATGAGTATCCATTGCACTGTCTTGCCCAGCTAGGAGGAAGTCTAGTCACTATTTGCCTGCCAAGGCCCCACCCTGCTGCTGTGGGGTCCGCCCTGTTACCGTGGGCTCTGCCCTGTTGTTGTGGGCTCCTCCCTGCTGCCGTGGGCTCCGCCCTGCTGTCGTGCACTCCACTCTGTTGCCTCTGTATTCGTGGAATCTCTCTGTTATGGCAGCTTGCCTCGGCAATGGCAGGCTGCATCAGCAATGGGAATGTACCTCAGTAGGGGCTGAATGCCTCAGTAATGGCGGACGCCCTCCCCCCACCAAGCCACACCATCCTGGGTTCAGCTGTGCCCACAGTGAAACTCTCAACCCCAAGCGTATCAAATCGCCATTTTGTTTGTCCTTGTGGGGGTGGGACCCGTGCAGCCTGATCAGATGGATATGCTAATCTGCCCTTCCAAATCTCAGATTGCCGGTTTACTAAGGCACCCAGACCAGTGAGTTTTGTGCGGAGTGCCACTGCACTGCGGCGCTGGCCAAAATGGTTGCGCCAGCTGAAACAGCTGTGCTGGCATCCCATGTCTCTCCTACACCTGGAAATTTCCCTGTTCTGTGGGCAACAATGATCTGTCTGGAAATCCGGCTTGGACTCACCCTCTACGCCTTCACTGAGAGCTGCAATCCTGATTTGCTCCTACTGCGCCATCTTAGAGACACCCCTGCCTCAGGATTTACTTCTTTATTAAGGCTGAATAATATTCCAGTCTGTGTGTATCACATTTTTTGTATCTATTTGTCCATAAGGACATTTAGATTATTTCAACATCTTAGGTGTTGTAATAATGCTGTAATCAACATGAAAGTCAGAGTATCTCTTCAGGTTTCTAATGTTAAATCTTTTTAGTTAACTGTTTTATTTGAATAGGTTTTTGGGTAACAGGTAGTGGTTGGTTATATTGATAAGCTCTTTAGTGGTGACTTTTGATATTTTGGTGCACCCGTCACCCAAGCAGTGTACACTGTATCCAATGGGCAGCAGTTTATCCCTTAACTTCCTCCCACCCTTTCAGAGGAGTCCCCAAATCCACTCTATCATTCTGATGTCTTCACATCCTCATACCTTTGTTCCCACTCAAGAGTGAGAACATAAGATGTTTGTTTTCCCATTCTTCAATTACTACATTTAGAGTAATGGCATCCAACTCCAAACAGGTTGCAGCAATGCCATTGTTTTGTTCTTTTTTATGGCTGAAGAATATTCCATTTACACATACACAGACACACACACACACACACACACAAACACAGACAACACTACATTTTCTTTATCCACTCATTGTTCAATGGGCATTTGGGTTGGTTCCATATTTTTGCTATTGCAAAATCTACTCCTGTAAACATGCATGTGTAAGTACGCCTTTTTTTCTTTTTCTTTTTTTGAGATGGAGTCTGGCTCTGTCACCATGCTGGAGTGCAGTGGCACGATCTTGGCTCCTGAAACCTCCACCTCCTGGGTTCAAGCCATTCTCCTACCTCAGCCTCCTGAGTATCTGGGATTATAGGCATGCACCATCATGCCCACCTATTTTTTGTATTTTTAGTAGAGATGGGGTTTCATCATGTTGGCCAGGATGGTCTAGATCTCTTGACCTTGTGATCCACCTGCCTTGGCCTCCCAAAGTGCCAGGATTACAGTCATGAGCCACCACGTCCGGCCTAGTATCTTTTTCATATAACAACTTCTTTTACTCTAGGTAGATACCCAGGAGTGGGACTGCTGGATCAAACTGTAGTTCCTTAAGGAATTTTCTATAGTGGTTGTACTAGTTTACGTTCCCACCAGCAGTGTAAAAATGTTCCTTTTCCCACATCCACACCCAACATCTATTATTTTTTTAATTTTTCTGATTATGGCTTCTTTGAAGGAGTAAAGTGGTGTCACACTATAGTTTTGATGTGTATTTCCTTGATAATCATGTTGAACATTTTTTCATATGTTTGTTGCCCATTTGTATATCCTCTTTTTGTGGGCAGGGAATAACCATCACTTTATCTCTCACAATGTTTCATACAGTGACAGACACAGAGTAGGAACCTAACAAATATTTGTTAAATGAGTGGATGAATAGATACATGAACAGAAAAAAAATAAGAGTCAAACCAGTAAGTATTGTTGTGTTCCCCGACTTCTTTTGAGAATTGTCTATTTATGTCCTTAGCCCTTTTGATGGGATTATTTTTTGTTACTGATTTGTTTGAGTTCCTTGTAGATTCTGGATATTAGTCCCTCAACAGATGCAAGGTTTGTGAAGGTTTTCTCCCACTCTGTGGGGTGTCTGCTTATCCTGCTGATTAATTATTTTGCTGCGCAGAAGCCCTTTCGTTTAATTAAGTCTAATATATTTATCTTTGTTTTTGTTGCCTTTGCTCTTCCTAAGCCAATGTCTAGAAGGGTTTTTCAACGTTATCTTTTAGGATTTTTATGGTTTCAGGTCTTAGATTTAGGTCTTTAATCAATTTTGAGTTAATTTTTGTATAAGGTAAGAGATGCAGATCCTTCTATATTCTTCAACATGTGGCTTTCCAATTATTCTAGCACCATTTGTTGAATAACGTGTCCTTTCCCCACTTTACATTTTTGTTTGCTTTGTGAAAGTTCAGTTGGAGGTATGAATTTGGCTTTATTCTTAGATTCTTTATTTTGTTCCATTGGTCTATGAGTCTTATACTAGTACCATGGTGTTTTGGTGACTAGAGCTATATAGTGTAGTTTGAAGTTGAGTAAGGTGATACCTCCAGATTTTTTCTATTTCTTTAGTCTTGCTTTGTCTATCTAGGCTTTCTTATAGTTCCATATGAATTTTAAGATTTTTTTTCCAGTTTTGTGAAGAATGATGATAGCATTTTGATGGGAAGGGAATTGCATTGAATTTGTAGACTGCTTTTGGCATCACAGTAATTTTTACATTATTGATTCTATCCATCATGAGTATGTTTCCATTTGTTTGTGCCATCTAAAATTATGTTTTAGAATAATCTCTAATTTTGATAATGTAATATAAAAATAAGTCAATGACTATTAAATTTTGTTTTTTATCCATGAAAGAAATCTGATAGTGAATTGTTTCTACTTATGTCAATAAATAAAAAAATAGGCAATCATTTATAAAATAATCATTTCCAGATATTGTTTCATGGTAGTGAATGGGTTTAAGGTCAGAGAGACAAAACAACAAATAAGGCGAGCCATAGTAGCATCATTAACTTTCTTCTTGGGGTCACTTTCTGAACTGCAGGGAAACCTCAAATTGTTCCTAAGGATTTTACTACATGAGGAGACAGAGACTGAGTTTGGGACTACTAAGTAGCTCAAATTTGTAAGATGGTGTCAAAGAGAAGGATGCTGTGCAGAGAAGCAGCTCAAAGAAACTACATAGAGACCCTTCCTTGAGTCTGTAACAGAATACTTTAGGGGCATGCATTGAGCTAAATACCATGACTACAGATCAAAAGCACTACCAAGTAATTAACTACTAGGGAACTGGGAAATGAACAACACCTCGAGCTTGCACAGGGTTGTGAGATATCAGAGTTCCTTAAAATCAGCATGTTAAGTATTAAAACCCAGGACATTCAGTAGAAAACCTAGAAAGGCCATACTAAAGGATGCTATATCTGTCTTAACAGAGTTTAACAACAAGGCTTGAGAGGATGAAACTGCCCTTCAAGTAAATAAACAAAATATTGAAACAAAATTGAATAATCTATGCAGAAATACAACAGCATCTTAACAAAAACGTGACATCTATAAAGGTAAACATACAATCAAAATGTGTCACACATAAAAAAGACAAGCAAATATAACATATAGCAAGAAGAACAGACAAGAGATTAAAAACAGAGAGAAAATGTAATTAGCAGACAAAATTTTAAATTAGCCATTTAAACAGATTTAAATATTTAAAGAAACTCAGAAACAAAATAGAGAATAAACACTGACAAACAGAAGATAATTGAAAATGTAAAAAGATTGAATGTGGAGAACTGAAAAAGACATCTTAGGAAGTAAAATATCACTGGCTGCGTTTAGCAGTAAATTAAGCACTGAAGAAGAAAATGTTAGTGAAATTGAAAGCAGGGCAATAGAAGATATCCAAACTGAATCACACAGAGGAAAAACAACTGGAAATAAAACTACATAAATAACCTATGTAAAAACATGAAGTGGCCTATGGGAAAACATCAAGTTAGAAAAAATATGTGTAACTGGTGTACAAGAAGGGGTTAGGGGGTTAGAAAAATATATTTTTTTAATAATAAAAAATTTTCAGATTTGGAGAATAATATAAGCCCACAGATCCAAGAAACTCATTAAGTCACAACAAGGAACCATACTAAGGCACATCATAATCAAATTCCTAAAAATAAAGAAAAAAAATAAAAAGAAAAATTTAGAAGCAATCAGAAAAAGAAAACCATTACATACAGGGGAGGAAAGACAATAATGTTCTCCGACTTCTCAGGAAAGAGAGTGAGACAAAATTTTATTGTACTGAAAAAAAAGATAAGTAAAAATAGGTCACTACATTTAAAAATATCTCAAAGAAATAAAAAAATAGATAAATCATGTAGTCTTGATGAATTCTATTATCTTTTTAATAGAATATTTAGTATTTTAAATACAAACATGTTTTCTACTAATAAAACAGTTGTATTACTAATACTAGCTAAAACAATTGGAAATAAAATTTAAAATGTACAACTCTAGTATAAATATAAAATAGTTATAGATCAATCTAACAAAACATGCAATATATTTATATGGTAAAGACTACAAAATATTTATAAGAAAAATTGAAAGGATATAAGTAAATGGAGTGATATACAATATTCCCAGATGGAAGAAATCTATGTTTGAGATCTCAATTTTCCCCAATTTGACCCTTAGTTTCAATAAAATTGCAGTGAATATTCTAGCAGGCTTTTTTAAAAATAGAAATTAACATTAAAACGTATATGGAAATGAAAATAACCCAACAGCATAAACAATTATTTTAAAAATATTACACACTGCATCCCTGTATCAAAACATTCCATGTACTCCAGAAATATATATACCTCCTATGTACTCACAAAAATTAAAAATAAAAAAAAGAACTAAAGGTCTCAAAATATCTAATATTAGAACTACAATGAAACTACAGTAATTGAGGTGGCATAATATTAGAGCAAAGATAAACAAATAGATGAATGAAAAAGATTAAAAAGACCAACATTAGGTACAAATATATTATCAACTGATTTTCAACAAAGATGCCAAGTTAACCACAATTTATAAAGTAAAAAAGAGTCTTTTAAACAAGTTTACATCCATATGGAAACTTAAAAACACATTAACCCACAACCCAGACCTTATGGAAAATCAATCTGACATTATCATAGTTCTAAATGTCAACTTAAATTAAAAAATCTGGAGACAACAGGTGCTGGAGAGGATGTGGAGAAATAGGAACACTTTTACAGTGTTGGTAGGAGTGCAAATTAGTTCAACCATTGTGGAAGACAATGTGGCACTTCATCAAGGTCCTAGAAATAGAAATTGCATTTGACCCAGCAATCCCATTACTGGGTACATATCCAGAGAATTATAAATTGTTCTATTATAAAGACACATGCACATGTATGTTCACTGCAGCACTGTTTACAATAGCAAAGCCCTAGAACCAACCCAAATGCCCATCAATGATAGACTGGACAAGAAAAATGTGGCACATATACACAATGGAGTACTATGCAGTCATAAATAATGATAAGTTCATCATGTCCTTTGTAGGGACATGGATGAATCTGGAAACCATCATTCTCAGCAAACTGACACAAGAACAGAAAATCAAATACTGCATGTTCTCACTTACAGGTGGGTATTGAACAAAGAGAACACATGGACACAGGGAGGGGAGCATCACACACTGGGGTCTGTTGGGGAAGACTAGGGGAGGGACAGTGGTGAGAGGGAGGTCGGGGAGGGATAACATGGGGAGAAATGCCAGATATAGGTGACAAGTCAAACCACATTGCCTTGTATATACCTATGCAACAATACTGCATGATTTTCACATGTACCCCAGAACCTAAAGTACAATTTAAAAAATTATAATATCTAGAAGAAAATACAAAAAAAGTATTTGTGACCTTGGGTTAAACAAAAACGTCTTAGGCAGGGGACATAAAATTTGTGCCACAAAAATTAGTAAATTGAATTTCATCAAAATTAAAAACTTCTGTTCTTTGAAAGATAGCACTAAGCAAAAAAAAATGATATGCCACAGTTAAATGGCAGGGTAAGCCCACTACAGATTATCTCTCTCATTGATTACAACTAAAAACTCTGAAAAAAAATGCAACTTCTAGAAGGCTAATAATTTAACAAAAGCAGGCATATTGTGGAGAGGAATCATAACTTGGAGAATGACTCATAAGTAGTTGAATACTTCACTTTTGTTTTTCACTCCTCTTTTTTCTAAAGACTTTACTCAGCAGCAGGACCCATTGATAGCGCAAATGAGCAGAGAAGTGGTGCAGAAAGTTAAATTCAGAAAGTAACTTCATATTTCTGGCAAAGGATTCAGGAAAAGGAGTCACTATAGATCATAAAATATGGTGAGCATGCCAAAAAGAAAAAACCTAAAAAATAACATTCCCTAATTCTTTACATGAACACACATGATTCTTGGACTCACTCTTGAGATTTGTATGTGTTGGACAAACCAAGCACAGAAGCAAAATGGAAATTCCACTCTAAATTTAACCAGGGTAAACTTCTACGAAAACAAGCACACCAAAAAATAAGTATTCTTCACAGATTTATAACAAGACTCAGAGATCAAACAACATGTTATCTTAAATGGCCCGGACACAATCCAAATTTTTTCAAAATTTAAGAATACAAGAGATAACTCATATATTGGAAATATCAGACAATGACTTTAGAGTAACTATTACAATCCCACTCTATGAGGTAAAAGCAAACCTATTTGAAATAAATGGAAAGGTAGTTCAAAGGAAAATATAGTGTTTTTAACGGTACTTTAGATTCTAGGGTACATGTGCAGATCATGCAGGATTGTTGCATAGGTACACACATGGCAATGTGGTTTGCTGCCTCCATCCCTCCATCACCTACATCTGGCATTTCTCCCCATGTTATCACTCCCTGACCTCCGCACCAACCCGCTGTCCCTCCCTTGCTCCCCACAACAGACCCCCATGTGTGATGCTCCCCTCCCTGTATCCATGTGTTCTCATTTTACACCACCAGCCTATGAGTGAGAACATGCACTGTTTGATTTTCTGTTCTTGTGTCAGTTTGCTGAGAATGATGGTTTCCAGATTCATCCATGTCCCTACAATGGACTGGAACACATTATTTCTTGTGGCTGCATAGTATTCCATGGTGTATATGTGCCACATTTTCCTTGTCCAGACTACTGTCAATGGACATTTGGTTTGGCTCCAGGTCTTTGCTGTTGTAAACAGTGCTGCTATAAATATATATGTCCATGTGTCTTTATAATATAATGATTTATAATCATTTGGGTAAATACCCAGTAATGGGATTGCTGAGTCAAATGGAATTTCTATTTCTAGGTCCTTGAGGAAGTGCCATACTGTCTTCCACAATGGTTGAACTAGTTTACACTACCACCAACAATGTAAGAGCATTCCTATTTCTCCACATCCTTTCCAACATGTTGTCTCCAGATTTTGTAATGATCACCATTCTAACTGGTATGAGGTGGTCTCTCAACGTGGTTTTGATTTGCATTTCTCTAATAATTAGTGATGATGAGCATTTTTTCATGTGTTTGTTGGCCTTATATATGTCTTCTTTTGAAAAGTGTCTGTTCATATCCTTCTCCCAATTTTTGATGGGTTTCTTGGTTTTTTCTTGTAAGTCTGTTTTAGTTCTTTGTAGATTCTGGATATTAGACCTTTGTCAGATGGGTACAGTGCAAAAAATTTTTTCCCATTCTGTTGGTTGCTGGTTCACTCTAATGATTGTTTCCTTTGCTGTACAGAGCTCTGGAATTTAATTAGGTCCCATTTGTCTTTTTTGGCTTTTGTTGCCAATGCTTTTGTTGTTTTAGTCATGAAGTCCTTGCCTATGCCTATTTCCTAAATGGTTTTGCCCAGGTTTTCTTGTAGGGTTTTTATAGTGTTAGGTCTTATGATTAAGTCTTTAATCCATCTGGAGTTAATATCAGTGTAAGATGTAAGGAAGGGTTCCAGTTTATGCTTTCTGCACACTGCTAGCCAGTTTTCTCAGTATCATTTATTAAATAGGGAATCCTTTCCCCATTGCTTGTAAAAAGTCTTAATAAACTAGGTATCCAAGGAACATATCTCAAAACAATAAAAGCTATTTTGGACAAACATACAGCCAATATCATACTGAATGGGCAAAAACTGGAAGCACTCCCTTTGAAATCTGGCACTAGACAAGGATGCCCTCTGTCACCACTCCTATTCAATATAGTATTGGAAATTCTAGCCAGAGCAATTAGGCAAGAAAATGAATAAATAATATTCGATTAGGAAAAGAGGAAGTCAAATGTCTCTATTTGCAGATGACATGTTTGTATATTTAGAAGACCCTATCATCTCAGCCCAAAATCTGCTTAAACTGATAAGCAACTTCATCCAAGTCTCAGGATACAAAATCAATGTGCAGAAATCACAAGCATTGCTATATACCAATAACAGACTGAGAGCCAAATCATGAGCAAACTCCCATTCACAATTGCTACAAAGAAAATAAAATACATAGGAATACAACTAACAAAGGATATAAAGGACCTCTTCAAGGAGAACTACAAACTATTGCTCAACGAAATAAGAGAGGACATAAACCAATGGAGAAACATTCCGTGCTCGTAGTTAGGAAGAATCAGTATCATGAAAATGGCTATACTGCCCAAAGTAATTTACAGATTCAACGCTATCCCCATCAAGCTACCAATGACGTTCTTCACAGAACTGGAAAAAACCACCTTAAACTTCATATAGAACCAAAAACAGAGCCTGCATAGCCAAGACAATCCTAAGCAAAAAGAACAAAGCTGGAGGTATCATGCTACCTGTTTTCAAACTATACTACAAGGCTACAGTAATCAAAACAGAGATATAGAACAATGGAACAGAAAAAAGGCCTTGGAGGCAATGGCACACATCTGCAACCATCTGATCTTTGAATATATAGTTTTTATAAGAGAACTATACATCATTAAAAAAGAACCAACTGCACATTTTATAACTGAAAATATAATGTTTGAAATGAAAACTCACAGGATGGACTCAGTAGCTGAATGGAGATCAAAAAGTGAAGCTGAAAGAGATCAACTGAAATTATCCAATATGAAGAACAGAGAGAAAAATGATTGCAAAAAAATGTATACTCAGAAACCCATCAGTAATATCATAAATTCTAAGATGTATCTGTAGAGACACAGGATATGTAAAAGAGATTAGGGTAGAAAGAAATACTTGAAGGAAAACTACCCACATATAATGAAAATGACAAAAGAACAGGTTGATAAAGTCTGGCAGACTCAAAACAAGATAAAAGAAATTATGCAAAGACACATCATAATCTAGTTGCAAAAATTATTTGTAAAAATCTTGAAAGTATCTGTGGAAAACACTGGCACATCCAATAACATTCAATACTGCTCAACAATAGAAAGAAGAAGCTGTTGATACATGCAGCAGCATGCATAAATCTCAAAGGCACTATGAAATAGAAACCATTCAAAAACAAAATTATAGGATCAATACTCTCTGAAGCAATCTATATATTCAATGCAATCTCTACTGAAATCTCAACATGTGTTCTGCAGGAAAAAATTGTATTCTAAGACTCAAATAAAATCTCAAGGAACCAAAAGTAGTGAAAACATTTTTGAAAAGTTGGAGGTCTCACACCTTCTGATTTCAAAGCTTACCACAAAGCTACAGTAATCAAAACAGTGTGATGCTGGCATTAAAAAATACATATAGAGTCTGCCCGGGCACAGTGGCTCAAGCCTGTAATCCCAGCACTTTGGAAGGCCGAGGTGGGTGGATCACGAGGATCGAGACCATCCTGGTCAACATGGTGAAACCCTGTCTCTACTAATAATACAAAAAAAAAATTAGCTGGGCATGGTGGCGCGTGCTTGTAATCCCAGCTACTCAGAAGGCTGAGGCAGGAGAATTGCCTGAACCCAGGAGGCAGAGGTTGCGGTGAGCCAAGATCGCGCCATTGCACTCCAGCCTGGGTAACAAGAGCAAAACTCCGCCTCAAAAAAAAAAAAATACATAAAGAGTCAAGTCCAGAAATAAGCTTCTGCACATGGGATCAAAAGATTTTTGACAAGGTAAGCAAGACCATTCAATGGAGGGAAGACATTCTTTTCAAAAAATGATGTGGGAAAACTGGTTAGCCACATGCAAAAGAATAAATTTGGACCCTTATCTTATACCATATATAAAAATTAATTCAAAATATATCAAAGGCTTAAATTTAGGGACTATAAAATTGTTAGAAGAAAAGACAGGGGGAAAGCTTCAGGGCATTGCATTTGGCAATAGGATTTCTTGGATATGAAACCAAAAGCACAGGCAATTAAAAAAAGCAAGTTAAACTGTATTTAATCAAAATAAGAAGTATATTATCAACAGACTGCAAAGGTAACCCAAGGAATGAAAGAAAATTAGGGGATAATTATACAGACTACATAAAATATCCTCCAATTCAACAACAAAAATCAGTGTAATAAAATATGAGCAATGGACTTGAAAAGACATTTCTTCAAAATAGATACACAAATGGAATTAAGAGTATGAAAAGATTTTCAACATCTCTAATCATTTAGGTAGATGCAAACCAAAACTACAATAAGATACCACTTCACATCACTTCATATTTTAGGATAGACCATATATTTTAAAAATACAGAAAATAACAAGTGTTGGTAAGGATGTAGAGAAATTAGAACACTGTGCATTGTTGATGGGAATATAAAATGGTGCATCCATTATGGAAAACTGTACTGCAGTTCCTAAAAAAAATAAACAAATAAAAATAGAATTACCATATGATTAAGTAATTCCAATTCTGGGTATATATCTAAAAGAATTAAAAGGAGGGCCTCAAAAAGATAATTGGACACCCATGCTCACTGCAGCATTATTCATAATAGCCAGAAGATGGATGCAATCTGAGTGTTCATCAATGGATGAATGAATAAACAAAGTGTGGTATACACATAATGGGATAAAATTCTGCTTTAAAAGGGAAAGAAATCCTGACATGTGCCACAAGAATGAACCTTGAAAGCATCATGCTAAGTGAAATAAACCAGCCACAAAATGAAAAACTGTACATGATTACACTTACATGAGATGCCTAGAGTAGTCAAATCTATAGAGAAAAGTAGAATGATGTTTACCTAGTGTAAATAGAAGGAAATAGGTATTTGGTGTGTAATGGAAATGGAGTTTCAATTTGGGAAAATGAAAAATTTCTGGAGATAAATAGCGATGATGGTTGCATAAAAATGTGCCTTATCCAAGATGATAAAGAAAATAAGCATGATTGGGCCAGGCACAGTGGCTCACACCTGGGAGGCTGAAGTGGGTGAACCACAAGGTCAGGAGATTTAGACCATCCTAGCTAAAACAGGGAAACCCCATCTCTACTAAAAATACAAAAAATTAGTCAAGTGTAGTGGTGAGCACTTGTAATTCCAACTACTCAGGAGGCTGACGCAGAAGAATGCATGAACCAAGGAGGTTGCAGTCAGCCAAGATTACGCCACTGCACTCCATCCTGGCTAGAGCAAGAACTTGTCTTGAATGAAAAAAACGCATGATTATTTATGTCATGCTGTTTCCTGTATGATAACACTTTTTTCAATCCTCAGAAGCAATGTCTTTCCAGTTTCTTTGTACCATTGTTTCTTTACTACTATTTCATTCATTGACCTGGAAAAAACCAAAGACCAGATTATATTCTATACTTGATTGACTCTCTCAGTCCTATTGGACATCCTATATATCTAGAGGCTGGCAATTCTTTTTACAATTGCTTTATGGTTCAGTTAAGATCAACATATCTATAAGGGAAAACAACTGACAGACCCAGAAAGGTTTTTTTTGGTCCTAGACGAAATAATGTAAAATAGAAAACATTTACTGGATCATGGGAATTATGGAATATTGTAAGAACCTGTGAACATGAAACTATCCTTCCCTAATTCCCTGAAAATATCCCTAAGGGGGAAAACACAATCAGACAACAGCTGCAGGGACAAAAGAGCACAGAGTGTGGATTCAATCAGACAGTACAGGGTATGAATTCATACATAACCATTATTAGTGCTTTACACTCGCTTCAAGCAGTAGTTCTTCAGTGAGGAACTTTTAGTCCTATAGCAATCTACTTACACCATTTCATATATA
>JAPYYA010003450.1:0-12851 GCA_028533165.1 Leontopithecus rosalia | reverse complement strand
TGCCAAAGGTGACAACAGAGGCTACAAAGGCTGGATCAGAAGTCTCTGAAAAGCCTGGGCAGGAGGCTACCGTTCTCCCTAAAGATGGTGCAATCAGTGGACCGTCAGCTGTAGGAGATCAGACTTCTGTTGAACCACAGGCTTCTATAGAAAGACAGACAGAAATAAAAGATGGCTCAGGACTAGAGGAGAAGGTCAGAGCAAAGCTGGTTCCTAGTCAGGAGGAGACTAAGCTGTCTGTAGAAGAGTCTGAGGCAGCTGGAAATTTTTAAAAGGCAAGAAACAAAAGAAGCCCAGCTTTATGCTGCCCAGGCACATCTTAAACTCGGAGAAGTCAGTGTTGAATCTGAGAACTATGTACAAGCTGTGGAGGAATTCCAGTCCTGCCTAAACCTTCAGGAACAGTACTTGGAAGCCCACGACCGTCTCCTTGCAGAGACCCACTACCAGCTGGGCTTGGCTTATGGGTACAACTCTCAATATGATGAGGCAGTTGCACAGTTCAGCAAATCTATTGAAGTTATTGAGAAGAGAATGGCTGTACTAAACGAGCAGGTAAAGGAGGCTAAACGATCATCTGCTGAATGTAAGAAATTGAGGAGCTGAAGGAACTGCTACCTGAAATTAGAGAGAAGATAGAAGATGCAAAGGAGTCTCAGCGCAGTGGGAATGTAGCTGAACTGGCTCTGAAAGCTACTCTGGTGGAGAGCTCTACTTCAGGTTTCACTCCTAGCGGAGGAGTCTCTTCAGTCTCTATGATTGCCAGTAGAAAGCCAACAGATGGTGCTTCCTCATCAAATTGTGTAACTGATATTTCCCACCTTGTTAGAAAGAAGAGGAAACCAGAGGAAGAGAGTCCCCGAAAAGATGATGCAAAGAAAGCCAAACAAGAGCCGGAGGTGACTGGAGGCAGTGGGGATGCTGTCTCCAGTGGAAATGAAATTTTGGAAAACACAAAGGAGGCTGAGAATCAGGCTGAAAGCTGAGTGGCAGTGGAGGGGATGGTGGAGGCTGGAGCTACAGTTGAAAGCACTGCATGTTAAGAGCGGGCAGAGCTTCCTCCCAAGGGAAAGTGTTTTTGTATATAATGTATTTTTTCACTTTTGGAGGATTCTTTTTGTATAACTTCAATAAAGATTGTAAGCAAAGAAAAAAAAAGCAAAGAAAAGAAAACGAAGCCTATCTGCCAGCAGTCTGCTAACTGAGGAGCAATAGGGTGCTCCCACTTTGGAAAATTTTGCACTCCTGCTTCTTATTGGCAAACTCTAACCTTGAATTCCATCAGCAAGGGATTCTGAAAAAAATGTAGTTCAGAGACTTTCAACCCTGCAGACTTTCAACTCTGCAATACAAAGCAGAGTACACAAGAGGACCAGAGGCATGCTGACTTAACTGACAGCCAGGCATGGCTAACTTAGCTAATATTTAATCTATTCTGATGTCTACTGTGGTCCAATTTGTTACAAACTCATTGTCACATAGGCCATGATGAGAAGCCTCACAAATCTATCGTCAAGAAGAAACTTTATTCTACTAAAAGAAGAGCTTAGGAAGCAATGGAAAACTTTATCTATTGGAAGTTCACTCTAGAGTAAAAAAAGATATGATGGCCCAATAAGAAATATGTGGCAATAATAAATTAATCTATATGAAAAATTTGAGCATACATAACTATTCCACCCTAACTTTAATCCTGTTACTAAGCTATACCTTATTGACACCATATATTTAAAATAAAGTAAAATTAACATGTATAATAATGCCAAGGAGATACAAGTGTTTAGACCCATACTAGATACAAATGAAACTCTAAACAGTCAAAATACAGAAGCAGAATTTGAATATATTAATGATTTGTCTTTTTGTCTTTTTTTACTTTTTGAAAGCAACTTTTAATATATTAGTATGGTAAATACCTTCCAAAGGTACAAATTGCTCAGTATTTGATAGTGAAAATCATTATATACAAATTTTATATCATACAAATTATTAACTCACATAAAAAACACAAAGAGGGATACTTTTTAGTTCTATTATAGAAAGGTTCCATGAGAACACTTCTTTTTTTTTTCTCTGCCAAAGTAAAAAAGAGAAACTAAAAGAAGTAACTAGATTAGAGATTTTAAATTTCAGTCTTCAACCTATTAAAGTCCTAGAAGCAAACCTATGAAATACCATTCTAGACATCAGCTTTGGGAAACCATCTATAACTATGTCCTCAAAACCAATTTCAACAAGAGCAAAATCTGACAAGTTGGACTTAATTAAACCAAAGAACTTCTGCAGAGCAAAAGAAACTGTCAATAAACAGACAAACCTATAGAATGAGAGAAAATATTCACAAACTATGTATCCAACAAAGGTCTAATATCCAGAAGCTAAAAGGAGTTTAAATTATTCAACAAGCAAAAAAACAGATAAGCCCATTAAAAGTGGGCAAAAGATATGAACAGACACTTCTCAAAAGAAGGCATACAACAGGCCTTCTCAAAACTTACGAAAAAGTGCTCAATGTCTGTAATCATCAGAGAAACGCAAGTCCAAACCACAATGAGATACCATTTCACATCAGTCATAATGGCTGTCATTAAAAAGTCAAAAACTGGCTGGGTGCGGTGGCTCAAGCCTATAATCCCAGCACTTTGGGAGGCCGAGGTGGGTGAATCACGAGGTCAAGAGATCGAGACCATCCTGGTCAACATGGTGAAACCCCGTCTCTACTAAAAATACAAAAAATTAGCTGGGCATGGTGGTGTGTGCCTATAATCCCAGCTACTCAGGAGGCTGAGGCAGGAGAATTGCCTGAACCCAGGAGGCGGAGGTTGCGGTGAGCCGAGATTGCGCCATTGCACTCCAGCCTGGGTAACAAGAGCGAAACTCTGCCTCAAAAAAAAAAAAAAAGTCAAAAACTAGGCCAGGTTCAGTGGCTCATGCCTGTAATCCTAGCAATTTGGTAGGCAGAGGTGGGTGGATTGCCTGAGCTCAGGAGTTTGAGACCAGCCTGGTCAACAAGGTGAAACTCCATCTCTGCTAAAAATACAAAAATTAATCATGTATGGTGGTGGGTGCCTATAATCCCAGCTACTCAGGAGGCTGAGGCAGGGGAACCCCTTGAACCCAGGGGACAGAGGTTGCAGTGAGCTGAGATCATGCCACTTCATTCTAGCCTGGGTGAAAGATCGAAACTCCTTCTCAAAAAGCAAACAAAAACATCTAAAACTACCAGATGCTGATGAAGCTGTACAGAGAAAAGGTAATGTGTATATACTGTTGTATACTGTTGATGGGAATGTAAATTAGCTCAGCCACTGTGAAAAGAAGTTTGGTGACTTCTCAAAGAACTTAAAACAAAACTACTATTTGACCCAGCAATCCCATTACTGGGTATATAACCAAAGGAAAATAAATCAGCTTACCAAAAAAATAGGCACTCATATGTCCATCACAGCACTATTCAAAGACATAGAATCAGCCTAGGTGCCCATCAATAGTGGATTAGATAAAAAGAATGTACTGCATATACACTGCAGAATACTATAGACATAAAAAAGAGCTAAATCATGTCCTTTGCAGCAACATGGATGCAACTGGATGCCATTATCCTAAAAAAATTAATGCATAAACAGAAAACCAAATGCCATGTGTTCTCACTTATAAGTAAGAGCTAAGCACTGAGTTCTTATGTACATAATTATGGGAACAATAGACACTGGGGATTACTAGAAGGAAAAGAGGGAGGAGGGGGCAAAAGCTAAAAATCTACCTATTGGGTACTATGCTCACTACCTGGGTGATGAGATCATTCATACTCCAAAACTCAGCATTATGCAACATAGCCACGTAATAAACCTGACCGTGTACCTTCTGAATCTAAAATTTAAAATCAAAATTAAAAATAAAAACTAAGTTACTGACTCTTAAATCAAATATCACTTTGGACCAGTGGGAAATTAACCCCTCTCAACCCCAATCTTTTGAACTGTAAAATAGCAGTATGGTGTGCAAAGCTGCCTAAAATGGAGAGAGATCAAGTCTGATACCTACAAGAAATGCAACAATTATTTATTTTCTTTCCAACTCATTTGGAAAATTACTTCAGTAGCACGCCACGAAAGAAAATGTTCACAGCAATGTCTCCCAAAGATGAAGTACCCACAAACAATGCCTGAGCAACAGTGTCCTTAAGAATTTAAGGAAAGCTGGAAAAATTACCTTTTCATTAAAATATTTCCAGTGTATATTTAAAATGGTTAAGCACTGGTAAATTCTACTTAGATATTTAGACTTATTGATTTGTAAGTCTTCTCTACAATAGGCCTGCTTATGAAAAGTCCAGGTTCTTTTCTCCATTCTGGCACTAATTCAATTTGTATCTCTGAACTTCAGTTTCCCACAGGTAATAAAAGAACTTACAACAGCTTAGTTATGGAATTATTATAAAACATGCCTGTGTAATAAAAAGGAATAGGAACAGATATTCATAAGAGTGCCAGTGGGCATAAGCCCATGGTAAAACTGCTTCAGAGAGACAATGAAGCACATAAATTAACTTCTCAGTTTTCTTATTGATTCAGCTCTTTTCTACTGAATCAGGATTCAGAGAGTGAGTGGGGATAAAGGATAGTTTGATCTGATGTCAAGCAGACACAGTATAGTTGGGCCGTTGAATAGCAGCAGCTAATGTTTTCTGCAGTTTACAATGTTCCCGGCATTGTTCAACATGTATAAACATATGTACTAATTCATTTAAACCTCAAAGCAACCTTGTGGAGAGTCTATTAGGACCTCCATTTTGCAGGTGAGGAAACTGAGGCACCAAAAGGTTAAGTAAGCTGCCTAAGTTACACAGCAAGACAGTGACAGAACCAGGTTTTGAACCAAGTCTATCTATCTTTCTAACCACTAAGCTATTCTGTCACTGAATATGGTTTTCAATAGAGTTGTATCAGTTTGGCCATTATGGAACTTTCCGTAAGTTTTAGCAAATGTAAGTCTTAATGTAACTGCGTAGTTTACCTTTTCAAATGTTTGTATAAGAATTTAGGAGAAAAGATTAGCCAGAAATCATTTTAAATAGGAAATTAATATTTAAACATTATAAGTTGTATTCCAGGCCAAATCTTTGGCCTCCCCTACTTTCTTTCAGGGAGTTCAATCCACCCATGGAGCTGTAAGTATCTTACAAAGAATAATACCCACAGACTCAATCAGACAGTATTTTAAAAATATGTAAAATATCTGTCCTGGGGATATGAGGCCCCCACTCATCAACTGTAAGTGTCCCTTTGTCTTCAGAAACACATCATTAGTTTTACACAAATAATTAGTTGTTATACAGATCCCAAGAGAAGAACATAATGAACCATTTGGGGCCATAAGTTCCATGGTCAGTATGGAGAACAGATGAATACACAGAAAGAAATAAAAATATGGGCTGGGCACGGTGGCTCAAGCCTGTAATCCCAGCACTTTGGGAGGCCGAGGTGGGTGGATCACGAGGTCAGGAGATTGAGACCATCCTGGTCAACATGGTGAAACCCTGTCTCTACTAAAGATACAAAAAATTAGCTGGGCATGGTGGTGCGTGCCTGTAATCCCAGCTACTCAGGAGGCTGAGGCAGGAGAATTGCCCGAATCCAGGAGGCGGAGGTTGCGGTGAGCCGAGATCCCGCCATTGCACTCCAGCCTGGGTAACAAGAGCAAAA
The DNA here is from genome assembly GCA_028533165.1 of Leontopithecus rosalia. Taxonomy (NCBI): domain Eukaryota; kingdom Metazoa; phylum Chordata; class Mammalia; order Primates; family Cebidae; genus Leontopithecus; species Leontopithecus rosalia. The sequence goes on along the minus strand of JAPYYA010003450.1, from coordinate 7,146 downwards.
CTCTGTCTCAAAAAAGAAAAAAAAAGAAAGAAATAAAAATAAGCACAGGATTGGAAACACTCTTAGAAATGTTAGGAACATCAATTCTATGTACTCAGATCAACTTGCCCACAAGCATTTTCAAAGTGGAAAGATAAGGACTCTTGACTATTTAATCTCTTACTAAAGTTATCTTGATTTTCAGACTATGTTCCAAATGTGAAAATGCTTTAAATCAATATTCTGCATCAGAGATATTTGACTATGATATTCTCATTCAAAATTTATTTATTATTTTTGAGACAGAGTCTCGCGCTGTCACACAGGCTGGAGTGCAGTGGTACAGTCTTGTCTCACTGCAACCTCTGCCCCCTAGGTTCAAGCAATTCTCCTGCTTCAGTCTCCTGAGTAGCCGGGACTACAGGTGCATGTCACTACACCCGGCTAATTTTTCTACTTTTAGTAGGGATGGGGTTTCGTTATGTTGGCCAGGCTGATCTCAAACTCCTTAACTCAGGTGATCTACCAGCCTCAGCCTCCCAAAGTGCTGGGATTATAGGTATGACCCACTGTGCCCAGCCAAAATTAATTTTTAAAATATCAAGAATATCTATGTATGTACATATATAGTTAGAGTTTGCATATTTGGCATATGTTTAGAATGCATTTTAAAGGCAATCCATTTATTCACATACTATAAGAAATTCTGAGGATGTCTACTTTGAAGTTTAGCTGGCTACTGCTTTCAACCACCAGTTTAAAGTATTGCACATGTTTTCTCAAAGCTTTAGCTGAAATTTCCAAGAATCTCTGGTCACTCACAGAAAACTGCTCTTTTGGTCCTCAAAGTGGGAATATATTAAATCAGGGGTAAATCACAAGACAAGAGGAAGAATTTTTACCCATATGTCATGTATTCTTCTAGAAAACTTTTTACAAGGCCAACAGTTATCTACCTAACCCATTTCATCAGCGCCAAATTCATATTCAGAGGGAAAAAAAAGTGATTTGTTTTTGGAAAACTCTCTACTCCTAGCTACACAAGTAAAAGTCACTTCAGTCTTTTTGTTTGCTCTGAAACCCATCTGCTAAAAATCATTAGAGAAGGCTAAGCAATAGCATATATAAAACCAACATTTGCAGTTGAAAGAACCCTACTTTTAAGGACATCTTTTTCTAAGCTTCCAAAATCAGTAATCCAAAGAACAGAGAATTGGTCTTGAGTAAAAGTGATTGGATTTAAATTATAAAGCTCAAAATTTACTGAACCCTGCGGATACCAGTCCTGATCATACTGAGAGCAATGGAAAAGCAGTTATATAAAAACTATTTTGGTAATTTGCTGCCGAAGAAGTCACTGCTTTCATTTTCACATGTTGAATTAAAAGATCATTTTTTTATTTAGCAAAAGCATGTATAGAATATCTCAAGCTTGTATATGTGAATGAGTAACAAAATAACCCAAAAGTCATAATGTCATTAAAGAGTTTTTCTCAGAAACATATTTTAAAGGAAAAAATTAATATTTATTAAAGAGTCTCAAAATAAATAAACATGTTTTTAAATGTGAGATTGAGATTATGCTAGTATCTTGATGTGAAATGATATTCTGAAAAAAAGTTTAAGTTGAGCTCAATACATATTTTCAACCCTACATAAATGTTATATATATATAATTTCCCTTAAATTGCCTGCATAAAAGAAGAGCATAGCAAAAAAGGAGATGAAGATGATGGAGGAGGAGGAAAGGGGGAGGAAGAGAAGAAGGGGAAGGATCTGTTTGAAGGCTTGAGTCATCCTGTATCTCTAACGTGACACCGACGCACTACAGAGAAAAAAGTGAAGTTTGTTAGCTACCTAATTTAATTAAACTATGTTTAAAACACAACCAAGGATTGCAGTTACAAAATTAGAAAGCTCCAAAAATTTATTTGGTTCAAAATTATTTAGATTATCTAGAAGTATCAAATAAAATGATTAAACCACATCATCACATTCTATTTGCAAGATTTGCTAGAGGAGAAGAATTAACTGAAACAAAACTGAGAAACAGAGTTTGACACACAACAAATTAAAAACTCTACTCTTATATATACACAAACATGAAAATGTAGGTATTTTATTCTTCAGGAAAAACCAGAGCCAACTCTGTATCCATGAAGTGAATCCTCAGTCAGTTCACTGTCTAGGGCCATGACAACAATGTAATTTTACCTTACATTAACAATTGTTAGAAAAAAGATTTTTATTTCATTTTTCTGTGTAAGTTCTCAAGTCTCCATTCTGGTTTACCTTTGTAGACATCAAATGTTGGGGGATAGGGAGGAAGCCTTAAATAAAGGTGCATGAAACCATCGCCGAAAACCATTATTTTTTAATGTGGCTAAATTTGTTGGCAGTGGGCATTGTTCTTCTGGAGTACTCTAGAGGGTTAGAAAATGTTTACTGTTCTTCATTGTTATGTTTCAACTCTGATTTAAGAGATAGAAAAAATAGCTTATTGATCAGGTGTTAATGAATGTTCATCACAGGCTGAACATACCAAGTAAAATGATTAAAATTCTATTCTATTGGCTCTTATTCCTTTTAGATTTACTGTTTTCTTCCTGAAAGCAGAGCCATTATTTAGAAATAAATTTCCTGAATTTTTGTGAGGAATTTACATATTGTTATTTTCTGTTATTCACAGTGTAATGAATCGAATGTATTAGTATTACTAAAGCATCCATTTATTCCCAAACCATAGCTACTACACACAATCCCAAGCCTGGTTGCCGCTTAACATTATTTGATTTGTATTGCTCTCAACCAGTACCAAATTAATTCAATTTTTTAAATTTTACAAATAATGGGGGGGAAAGTCTTCTTTTCTCTCGTCTCAGCCTCAGAGTGGATGCCAATTTATAATGGTGAAAAGACTCCCAAGCTGCCCAGACAAGTTCAAAGAAACTTCCCTTAAATCCTGTTATCCAGGATTACCTTTTTCTGGTTACTCGGGAAAGAGACTTTTCATAAGCTGTACGCTCCTTTTACTCTTTCCGCCAACTGAGGAGATGGACAGACCTGAAGGTTACATCTGGGAAAAAGTAGTAAGTTTGTTCAGCTTGGTTCCACCAATATTCTTCTTGGGAGCTTAAAATTGAGAGGGAGCTGACTTTCCACAGCTGTTCCAGAGACTCCATTCTGTGGAAGTGGGGAGGCTCACCTGGGCCAGTGCATGGGGCCATTGGGTATCTGAGTCTGCCTAATTCCGTTAGCTAATTTATTTAACTAACTGACCTAAAGCCGCATCCTTCAGCCTCTACCAATTATAAGGTGTTATTTTAGCCTCTACGTGCTACTCTTGGATATACATCTGTTTGTTCAGATGTATATTCAAACAAACATCTTCCCCTGTTTGTTCAGGGGAAGATGAAGATTCTCTGTTTGAAGAGCTCTTTGGAAGCATCCTTCTCCAACATCACCTACAACCAACAGTTCTCTCTCCATCTGGGACTACCTATAGCACTTCTCCATCTCACATGCAGGGAACTCCATGTCCTTTGCATCATATCACAAGCACCATCGCAGTTTAAGAACCCAGGCTCTGGAGAGCATCTGTTGCCCTCACAAATACAAATTTGGATTTGTGCCAGTTTCCCTCAATTTTTTTCCTTCTTTGTAAAATGAGGAATATAATCTCTTATTTAGTGCTATTATGTAGGTTAAATAATCTATTTAAAACACTTAGCATCAGGCCCAACACATAGGAAGCACCAAATTAGTATTTATGATCACTGTTATGTACTGAATTGTGTCTCCACACCAAATTTATACATTAAAATCCTGACCCCCCAATGTGACTATATTTAGAGACATGGCGTTCAAAGAGGAGATTAAGGTTAAGTGTGTTTATAAGGATGGGCCCCAATCCAGTAAGACTGGTGTCTTAATGAGAAATAGAGAGACCCCAGGGGTATGCTCATGCAGGGAAAGGTCATGTGAGGACACAGCTAGAACGTGGCTGTCTGTAAGCAAAGGAGAAACCAAACCTGCTAACATCTGATCTTAAACTTCCAGCCTCCAGAACTGTAAGAAATAACTTTCTTTTCTGTAATCCACCTAGTCTGTGGTATTTTGATATGGCAACTCTAGCACACTAATGTAATCATTACTGCCACTGACATTATTATAACTCTGCATATGCTATCCAAATAATTAGGCAGAATACTGTTAAACTAATTCATTTATTTAAATCAAATCACCCAGGATAACTTTTGTAAACAAGGTCATTATCTTAAATTTTGTGGAGATGGTCAGCCTTCAAAGAGGAACATGACCCAGTAATTTCAGGATCCTCAATTAGTCCACGTATTAATATTGCTACTCTTACTTATCCTTACCCTTTCTTTCTTCCATTTATACAGCCACAATAACTCTGGTTGCTAAAGACCCTACAATTCAAAGATGGTTAGGTGCCAATATCCCATTCTCCCTTTCATTCATAATAATAAAACCACCTTTTTAGTTAGACACATGGCCACCGGCAGTCAAGGTTGTATTGCTCAGTGTGTTTTATAGCAAGATGTGACCCTGTAATCAGTTCTAGCTGATGTGATACAGCCAGAAATATTTTATTGTATTTCCAGAATATCTACTTAAATGAGGAGGATAGGCCTTCTGCACCCCTTCCTAAGTTCTACTGCCTTAGCTATAGATATGATTACCATATGATTTTAGCCATTTTGAATTTTGAAGATGAATCCACTATAAAGATAGCAAAATAGTGGGCTGGGAGGAGTTTGGGGACCTGAAGATTGCAAAGATGCAAAATTAGTCTGAACTATCTACCTCTGGATTTACATTATGTGAAAGAAGTAGCCCTCTACTCTTCAAAGGTGCCATTATTTCTGAGTTTGCTGTTTGGAGCAGATATGTTTGATATCCATCTTCATAGTTCCTCAGCTCACCTCTGAGTTCACCTCCAATCTCAGGACATAGTTTTCTAGCCCAAGATCCTGGTCTCTCCATTTCCTGCTTGACATCTTTCCTTAGCCCTAAGAAACTTGGTTAGCAGGGCACAGGTGCAACTCGGTAGTATGCACTATGGGCAATTAGCATCTTTGAAAGCAACCTTCCACTACTGACAAATAATCCCTCCCAGTAGACAATCCTGACTAACCCTCTTGATTTCTTAAAGGGTTCTCAGTGTACTTGAGTCCCCAGTTTGCCAAAGAGGTAACTCACTCTTTAAAATGCACTTAGTGGCTTTTGTCTATTCCTGTCACACTTTCTTCATCACCTCACTTGTCCTCTGAGAATCACCAAGGTTCTAGTCTCAAGGTCTATTCTTAAGAAAAGTCAGCCAAAATATGATTGCTTGGACTAACCAAATCTAGCTACACATCTTGGCCAAGAATACTTCAGATATGGTTGAACATATTCGAGACCCAACTTGGCTGAATGTAAGATTCTCAGCTGAGGAACCATTGGAAATGGATGCAAAGGGCTTGCCTATTAAGAGGCTCAACCTAAGAGCCAGGGCAACTAGATCATGTGTGTGAGAAATAAACATCATCCTTGGTTAAATCTGATCTTCGTTCTTGGCCAATTATTTACAATATGTAACCAAAGCAGAATGGAGCAAAGTCGAAATGACCTTCTGTAGGAACCATCACATCTTCTCAAATGAATTTAATTCATTCTCATCCAGGCATTGTGGATAAATAGAGCATTTTTATTTGCCTCTCAAGTGGAAAGGGGACTATAACTTTCAGTATAATCTAAAGGAATATTCTATACAATGGCAGTATTCTGATAGAAATTGGAGATGTCTCTCCAGATTTTCCAAATAAATTAAACTTTAATTCAATGGTTTTATGGTGAAACATTGTAATGCATTTAAATAATCAAGCTCTCTTTTTAAATCATAAATTTTCTTTACCCTTAAAACTCAACTTTTTTATGCCCTGGCTAATAGTTTTGACATAGGCAAAAGGTTTTTGAGAAAAATGTTGTCATGAATCCGGTGATTCATTGGAACATCATTCTAAGAATTAGTTCTTTCAAAATTGGGTCTTTCAAGGAAATATATGTTTTTCAAAATAATTGCCCTTGGATCACTAAACCTGGGTATGTAACATCCTCCCTGCCACAAGGCTAGAAAGATTTTAATGTTGTGGAAGGAACTGGTGACAGTGGTAAAGTTAATGGGTTTCTACTTAAAAAATAACTGGACATTTCTCTTGTTTTATGAGGCAATAATTTTACTCCCTAGTGAATAAAGACTGGAAAAAATTGGATCCTGTCCAAAGATATAACCTATACTATATCAAATAGTGCCATTACATTTCTCGTAACTACTTCCTGGAGGTCATATGGCTGCTTATAGGGAAGGTTTTTCTGATAACTTTCTCTGAAAAATCACATTAAACAAATACCAGCCTAACAATGCAAAGACCTGGTGCTCAGTCTTCCACAGATGACTTATGTAGCTGACTTTCCAGACTCCAAAATGTATTTCCCCAATTATTACCGTAGTGTATCACTGCCTTTTATGTAAATAATCCGGGAAGCATTTAAGTCATTTATACCATCCTTTAAGTCATTTATACCAATTTTATGGGAGGCCCAAGATTCTTGGCCTGAAAAAAAGCCTCCATTAAAAAGAAGAGGATTACTGTGCATTTGTTCTATGTTGCTCAAAATGAATAAGGATTGAAAAGAAATATTTCAAAAGGCAGTGAATCAGGTATACTTGCACACATATTGCCTACCCAAATGCAAATCCTAAGAAAATCCTTGAAAATCAGCCATTGAAAGTGTTTCTGTTTATCTGATTTAAAACAGTTAAACCTGACACTTAGAAAATATGTTCAAAATCCCTTAACAGGCTTTACAAAAATATACAGTAAAATGATGTGATCTACCAAAGTCAGTAGCCAAGTCAGTTCTCCAGAAGAGCAGTCTTTTTCATTCACTATTAACACATTTCATCTTGGAGATCTCCTCAAGTCACTGATTTAAGTTTTCTTTTCTTTTTTTTTTTTTCTTTTTTTTTTTTTTTTTTTAAATTTTTATTGCATTTTAGGATTTGGGGTACATGTGAAGAACATGCAAGATAGTTGCATAGGGACACACGTGGCAGTGTGTTTTGCTGCCTTCTGCCCCCTCACCCATATTTGGCAT
>JAPYYA010003449.1:0-12853 GCA_028533165.1 Leontopithecus rosalia | reverse complement strand
AGTGTTTAAACCTGTGCATACTTCTCAGAGTTCCTGTATTGTATTCTTCATTTCCATTAATTCACTTACATTCCTCTCAAAGTTGTCTATTCTCATTAGGATTTCGTCAAACCTTTTTTCAAAGTTCTTATTTCTTTACGTTGGGCTACAACATATTCTTTGAACTCACGGAAGTTTCTTATTATCCATAACGTGAAGTTTGATTCTGTTAGTGGGATGCGCTCATTCTCCATCAAGTCTTGTTTCATTGTTGATGAGGAACTGTGATCATCTTTAGAGGGAGAGGGGTTCTGATTTTGAGTATTCTCAGCCTTTTTACGCTGGTTTCTTCCCATCATTGTAAATTTATCCTCCTGTCGTCTTTGAAATTACCAGCTTTCAGTAGATCTCTTGGGTGGACGTCCAAGATGTTAGTTCCCAGGGCCAGGAACAGCGGCGTTAAGACTGATGGTGTTTTTCTGCACAGGCTTCTCCTATCTGGCTTCCTTCTTGTGTCCGTAATAGGCAAGTCTCCCTTCCCGGAGCTCCAAACCTCGGTCAGAAGGGGAACCAGTTGCGTTCACTCTGCGCCGAGGTGCCAGCACAACTGCTGCGCCGGCCTCAGGAGTCAGCGCTGGGAACCCGCGTGGTTCCTCCAAATCTTGGTCAGAAGGGGAGCCAGCCCCGCCTAGTCAGCTCCGAGAGCTGCCATGCGGAAGTGCCGGCGACCGCTGCGCCGGTGCCGGCGAATCTACTGCCCCGCGTGGCTCCTCCACTGGGAATCTTCTGCCCCTGAGCGACCAGAATTTGTCTGAAAGTGTGGCGTCCTCTAGTTCTATGAGCTTTAACTGCGAGCTGCAATCCTGAGATGTTAGCGATCGGCCATCTTGGATCTGTTCCTCAAAATTAGCATATTTTTATGTTTATTGGCCATTCTGACTTTCTGTTCCTCTGTCCACTTTTCTGTGAAGATTTGTTTTGTTAATAAATGTATACAAATTATATTTCTCTTTTTAATCATATGTTGTTACTGTAGTTTTTGTTTTGTTTAAGTACTGGGGTACATGTGCTGAACGTGCAGGTTTGTTACATGGGTATACATGTGCCATGGTGGTTTGCTGCACCTATCAACCCATCATCTAGATTTTAAGCCCCACATGCATAAGGTATTTGTCCTAATGCTCTCCCTCTCCTTGCCCCCAACTCCCTGTCAGGCCCCAGTGTGTGATGTTCCCCTTCTTGTGTCCATATGTTCTCATGTTCAACTCCCACTTATGAGTGAGAACATACAGTGTTTGGTTTTCTGTTCCTGTGTTAGTTTGCTGAGGATGATGATTTCCAGCTTCATCCATGTCCCTGCAAAGAACATAAACTCATTCCTTCCCCCCAGCCCCCGAGATGGAGTCTTGCACTGTTGCCCAGGCTGGAGTGCAATGGTGCGATCTCGGCTCACTGCAACTTCTGCCTCCCAGTTCAAGCAATTCTTCTACCTCAGCCTCCAGAGTAGCTGGTATTACAAGCACAACCACTTCACCCAGCTAATTTTTTGTATTTTTAGTAGAGACGGGGTTTCACCATGCTGGCCAGACTGGTCTCAAACTCCTAACGTTGTGATCCACCCACCTTGGCCTCCCAAAGTGCTGAGATTACAGTCATGAGCCACTGCACCTGGCCTGAATTCATTCTTTTTTATGGCTGCATAGTATTCTGTGGTGTGTATGTGCCACATTTTCTTTATCCAGTCTATCATTGACAGGCATTTGGGTTGGTTCCAAGTCTTTACCATTGTAAACAGTGCAGCAATGAACATATGTGTGCATGTGTCTTTATAGTAGAACCATTTATAAACCTTTGGGTATATACTCAATAATAGGATTGCTGGGTCAAATGGTACTTCTATTTCTAGATCCCTGAGGAATCTCCACACTGTCTTCCACAATGGTTGAACTAATTTACACTCCCACCAACAGTGTAAAAGCGTTCCTATTTCTCTACATTGTCTCCAGTATCTGTTGTTTCCTGACTTTTAATGATTGCCATTCTAACTGGCATGAGATGGTATCTCACTGTGGTTTTCATTTGCATTTCTCTAATGACCAGTGATGATGAGCTTTTTTTTAATATGTTTGTTGGCCACATGAATGTCTTCATTTGAGATATGTCTATTCATATCCTTCACCCAGTCTTTGGTGGGGTTGTTTTTTTCTTGTCAATTTGTTTAAGTTCCTTGTAGATTCTGAATATTAGCCCTGTCAGATGGATAGATTGGAAACATTTTCTCCCATTCTGTAGGTTTCCTGTTCACTCTGATGATAGTTTCTTTCACTGTGCAGAACCTCTTTACTTTAATTAGATCCCATTTGTCAATTTTGACTTTTGTTGTAATTGCTTTTGGTATTTTAGTTATGAAGTCTTTACCCATGCCTATGTCCTGATCGGTATTGCCTAGGTATTCTTTTTTCTTTTGAGACGGAGTTTCACTCTTGTTACCCAGGCTGGAGTGCAATGGCGCGATCTCGGCTCACTGCAACCTCCACCTCCTGGGTTCAGGCAATTCTCCTGCCTCAGCCTCCTGAGTAGCTGGGATTACAGGCATGCACCACCATGCCCAGCTAATTTTTTGTATTTTTAGTAGGGACGGGGTTTCACCACGTTGACCAGGATGGTCTCGATCTCTTGATGTCGTGATCCACCCGCCTCAGCCTCCCAAAGTGCTGGGATTACAGGCTTGAGCCACCGCGCCCAGCCTGACTACGTATTCTTTAGGGGTTTTATGGTTTTAGGTTTTACATTTAAGTCTTTAATCCATCTTTAGTTAATTTTTGTATAAGGTGTAAGGCAGAGGTCCAGTTTCCGTTTTCTGTTTATGGCTAGCCAGTTTTCCCAGCATCATTTATTAAATAGAGAATGCTTTCCCATTGTTTGTTTTTGTTATGTTTGTCGAAGATTAGATGGTTGTAGATGTGTCCTATTATTTCTGAGGACTCTGTTCTGTTCCATTGGTCTGTATATGTTTTGGTACTACTAACATGCTGTTTTGGTTATTGTAGACTTGTAGTATAGTTTGAAGTCAGGTAGCGTGATAACTCCAGCTTTGCTCTTTTTGAGACAGTTCTCTCTTGTTGCCAAGGCTGGAGTGCAATGATACAGTCTTGGCTCACTTCATCCTCTGCCTCCCATGTTGAAGCAATTCTCTTGCCTCATCCTCCCAAGTAGCTGGGATTACAGGCATGTGCCACCATGTCCAGCTAATTTTTGTTATTTACTAGAGATGGGGTTTCACCATGTTGCCCAGACTGGTCTTGAACTCCTGACCTCAGATGATCCACCCACCTCAGCCTCCCAAAGTGCTAGGATTATAGGTGTGCATCACCACACGCTGCCTACAAATTCTATTTCTTAACAATAAAACCTTGTGGTTATCTATGGTGCAAATATATTGCCCAGTTGGTGGCTTGTCTTTTTGCTCTAAGTTAAGGGGTATTTTGATATAGAGACAGAGTTTGCCATGTTGGCCAGGCTGGTCTCTTAGACCACACCTGCCCTAAGAAAACAAACTCTTGGGGCCGGGCGCGGAGGCTCAAGCCTGTAATCCCAGCACTTTGGGAGGCCGAGGCGGGTGGATCACAAGGTCAAGAGATCAAGACCATCCTGGTTAACATGGTGAAACCCCATCTCTACTAAACACACAAAAAATTAGCTGGGCACGGTGGCACGTGCCTGTAATCCCAGCTACTCAGGAGGCTGAGGCAGGAGAATTGCCTGAACCCAGGAGGCGGAGGTTGCGGTGAGCCAAGATCGTGCCATTGCACTCCAGCCTGGGTAACAAGAGCGAAACTCCGTCTCAAAAAAAAAAGAAAAGAAAAGAAAACAAACTCTTAACAAACTTAACAAAACAAACTTAAGTCATGCTACTATTTGAAGCCAGTTCTCCCACTTATGCACCAAACTCAATCCTCTCTCAACCTTATTGCCATCATTTCAGCAATTCTCCAATCTCTCTCCTACATCATGACTTGTACTAAGTACCCTGCATAATAACTGAATAGATCTACCCATATGTCCATCTTTGTGAAGTTTTAGAACACCTGCAATAAAAGATAAAGAGTCCAAATAAAATAAACATTTATGTACTTATCTTCTAAATAAGAAGTCTAAAACCTTCCACAGAATAGGGACAAAAATGGCTCACACACAAAGGAACAAGAATCAAAATGTCATTAAGGTTCTTAATGGATACAAGAAAGTGAAGCAATGTCTTTAAAATCCTGAAAGAAAATTATTTTCAACCCTAGAAGTCCATGCTCAGCCAATCTATTATAAGAACAGAGACCTTTTTTTTTTTTCTTTTTGAGATGGAGTCTTGCTCTGTCACTGCAATCTCGGCTCACTGCAACATCTGCCTCCCGGGTTCAAGAGACCCTCCTGCCCCAGCCTTGTGAGTAGCTGGGATTACAGGTATATACCACCAAGCCCAGCTAATTTTTGTATTTTTAGTAAAGATGGGGTTTTACCGTGTTTATCAGGCTGGTCTCCAACTCCTAATCTCAGGTGATCCACCCACCTCAGCCTTCCAAAGTGCTGGGATTACAGGCATGAGCCAAAATGCCCAGCCAACAGAGACCTTTTCAAACATGCAAAGACAGGCCAGGCACGGTGACTCACACCTGTCTTTGGGAAGCCGAGGCAGGCAAATCACAAGATCAGGAGACTGATCTTGTGATCCTAGCTAATACAGTGAAACCCCATCTCTACTGAAAATACAAAAAATTAGCTGGGCCTGGTGGCATGTGCCTGTAGTCCCAGCTACTAGGGAGCCTGAGACAGGAGAATCGCTTGAACCCGGGAGGCAGAGGTTGTGATGAGCCAAGATCGCGCCACTGTACTCCAGTCTGGCGACAGAGCAAGACTCCACCTCAAGAAAAAAAAATGCAAAGACTTAGCTAGTAAGAATGAGTTCTGTCAAAATAAGGGAGAAAACCAAGAAGCTACATGCTCCAGGAAACAGGATTTCAGACCACAGGAAAGAGGTGTAGGGAAATCCTCGAAAAATAATTGAGTAGCAGAACCAGAGAACAATCAGCCTAACACAGAAACTGGAGGAGAAAGCTGTGAGAGGGAGATCTCCAGGGACAGGAGGGAGGAGATTGAAATAGACAGATAAGTCTATAATCTATTTAATTATTTACAGAACACTACTGGTAGTGACAGAGCTGAGAGAACAACCAAGAAAAAGTTAAGGTAAATAAAAACCTTTGCAAGCAAAAAGCAAGGTAATAATTAACTCTAAGAAAACCAAAAAAAGTTACTATAAAAGAAAAATACTTGATTAAATAATAATAGTCACATACTTAACTATATAAAATTTAACCAGAAATATGATAAAATTATATTCAAACTATGAGGATAAAGAAAATAGGGAGGAAAGTGATGTTTAAAAAAAGCTAAATTTGCATTTACCATAACAGAAAGTCAATAGAGAATAGCTAAAATTAATAAAGAGTAACAGCATATCATGTAGATGTTCAGAGATAAATATCATAAGAAATAGCTAAAAGTTGAGGCCATTTGGCTCTGATGAGCAGCAGTGAAGGATGAGGATAAGGGCAAGGGATTGCTCTTTTTCATTTTAAGCCTTTGAATATTAATTGAATTTTTAGCTATATATGTATATATTATTTTGATTTAAATTTTAAAAAATAATTTCTTTTTAAAAAAGGAATAAACATATTGGGGAAAAATGGACTGCTGGCAAAAATTGAAGAGAAAGAAAAATCAAATATTTATTAAAAGTAAATACTTACTCTTTTAATACAGACCCACTTCAAGTAAGGACAAACACACCAACATATTCCTTAGTAATCTCTTCACAGTAGATTATTACAGCATAGAACAATTATTCATATACATAAAGAAATGGCATCAAAATAGGTTAAATTGTTTTCCATCTACTCTGTTTAATAAGGCAAGAATAAACGATTCACTTTGGAAATAGTTTCACCAAAAAAGGGTTAAAGTAGTAAAGATTCATCACCTAAAGAAATGGTAAACTTTGGATATCTGAAATATAAACAAGTTAGTCCTCTGATGATGCCAGATATATGAATTTAGGCAAGAAAGCGCACTGTTACAAAAAGCCTAGGTTCTAAATCAGGATTACTGAAACACTAACAACTAATTTGATTTTTTTATTTTCATTTCATGAAGCACCAAGCCAGTTTTCTTTAGACTGCCTGCGCTGGTTTGGGCCAAGATCTAGTCAAAATGTAGTCTGCCAATGAGGTAGGGAAGTAAGATAGAGGGATGAAGAAAAATTTAGCATCCCAGCCAGCTGAATATCGAGTTCGTGGATGCACCGATGTCAGAGCATGCTCCATGCAGTCAGTGACCAGGTTCAGGTTTGTGCTACAAGTCAATAGCCCTTCCTTGATGATGTTGTAAACTGTATACGAGAAAAGAAATAGTGGTCAACAATCTTATTCCTTATATTTTTAAGATCATGCAGTCACAGAAGTCTAAGCACATCTAATTTCTACAAGATAGAATGATCTAGAACATGTTTCCCAATATGATAGCCACTAGCCACATGTAGCCATTGCACACTTAAACAATAGCTAGTGCACTAGCATGAAAACTAAATTTTGGATTTTATTTAATTTTAATTAAATTTTAAAACTCAGGGTTTTTTTTGTTGTTTTTTGCGACTTTCTTTTTTTTTTTTTTTTGAGACAGGATCTTGCTCTGTCACCCAGGTTGGAGTACAGTGGTGCAATCTCAGCTCACTGCAACCTCTGCCTCCCAGACTCAAGTGATCCTGCCGCCTCAGCTTCCCACATAGCTGGGACTACAGGTGTGCATCACCATGCCCAGCTAATTTTGTTTATTTTTTGTAGACACAAGGTCTCGCTATGCTGCCCAGGCTAGTCTTGAATTCCTGGGCTCAAGCGATCCTCCCACCTCAGCCTCCCAAGGTGCTGGAATTATAAGTGTGAGGCACCATGCCTGGCCTTAAAACTCAATTCTGATAGCTGGGTACAGTGGCTCATGCCTGTAATCCCAGCACTTTGGGAGGCCAAGACAGGTGGATCACTCAAGGTCAGGAGTTTGAAGCCAGCGTGGCCAACATGGTGAAACCCCATGTTACTAAAAATACGAAAATTAGGCATGGTGCTGCATGCCTATAGACCCAGTTACTCAGGAGGCTGAGACAGGAGAATTTATTGAACCTGGGAAGCAGAGGTTGTAGTGAGCCAAGATCGTGCCACTGCATGCCAGCGTGGGTGACAGAGTGAGACTCTCTCTCAAAAAAAAAAAAAGACTCAATTCTGTTACCAGAAGATTTTTAAATATATTTAGAACAATACAGATTTGAGAATCTACATTTTCAACTGAAAACTTTTTAACATTCTTGAGATATAATTCATATATCATAAAATTCAGCCATTTAAAGTGTACAGATCAATAATTTTTAGTATATTCAGAATTATACAATCAGCATCCCAAAAAGAAACTCTGTGCCTATTAGAAGTCATTTTTCACCGCTGCTGCCACCTCCTCCTCCAGGTCTCCAGAATATATTCTTACAGGAAATTGACCAGTCCCGCCCTGCCGAGGCTCCTATCACCTGAACATGAGAAGTACAGTCTCTGGGAATGGCCCATAGGGCCCTGCAAAGACTTGTCCTCACTGACTTACCTCTTCCCACCTACACGTTTTCTCCTGTCACATTAAGACACAGAGTTTGTGGACAAAGCCCTTTGTTATCAAAAGGGTAAACAATGATGAAGACTGCACTTTAGTTGAGCAGACATCTCATACCAGCCCTGCCACGATACCAAGCGGCACCCCCTCTCAAGACCCAAAGTTCCATGCCCTCTAAGTATGTAATACCTCCTAGTGCTCAGGTGGCCAGGCCCATAGAGGACAGGGCAGGAAAGACCCTGGCCCCAGGCCATCTATATGTCCCCTTCCTCAACCATGACAGCCATCAGACTAAGTCAACCATGAGGGTGCTGGGACCTTTCTGATCTCCTTCTGTTCTGGGAAGGCTTTATTTAGGAAGCTTTGTTCTGAGAGGATCTGCCAATCATTGTCCACCAACCCTATTTTCCCCTTCTCATGAAAGGGTACTGATACAGTTTGGGTTTGTGTCCCCACCCAAATCTTATCTTGAATTATAATCCCACAATCCCCATGTGTCTCGGGAGGGACCTGGTGGAAGGTACTGAATCTTGGGGATGGTTCCCCTATGCTGTTCTTGTAATAGTGAGTTCACACAAGATCTGGTGGTTTTATAAGGGGCTTTCTGCTTGCACTCATTCCCTCTCCTGCTATCCTGTGAAGAGGTGCCTTCTGCCATGATTGTGTTTCCTGAGGCCTCCCTGGCCACGCAGAACTGTGAGTCAATTAACCCTCTTTTCTTTATAAATTACCCAGTCTCATATTTCTTCATAGCAGCATGAGAATGGACTAAAACAGGGTACCCATTATCCCTATCAAAGGACAAAAGCTTACAGGCATCAAAATACTGCTGTCCATAAGTCTCCTTAATATGCTTGGGGGCTTTCTCCCAGCTTTGCTTCACTCCCTCTAAGGACTGTGTCAGGTTTGTCATTCCCGTTCTGAAGTAGCCAGGTTCAACTATGCTGATCTTCACTCCAAAATGTCGAAGCTCACGCCTGAAATAAAACCCCACAAGTTATGATTAAAAACCACCACCATTTCAATGCTCTCAGGAAGGAAAAGCAAAACAAAAAAGATTATAAGAATACCTTTACTGGAAAAGCCTGCACATGGTTGGCGGAGCGCACCGGCGGGAGCCCCGCAGGGCATTTTTCTGACTGGAATGATGGCTGCGGCTGGCTTCGGGGGGCCGGCGGGGGCTCCCGGGGTACGCCGCCATCAGGGTTTCTGCCAGGCGCAGAAAGCAGGCCCTAGGCGGGATGCGCAAGGAAAGCCCTAGGTGTCAAGGCGGGGCCTGAAGCCCTGGGTCGAGGGGGCACGCCGCAGTCGCACCCAGGGGTTGCCCCGACGCGCCTCTAGGAGAAGCCTCGTGCCACCGCCACGGCTCGCGCCGCCACGGGGCACCTTGGGACACAGCCCTGGTCCTTGGGGCTGTGCGGCTCACAGGACAGCGCAGAGTATGAGGCCAAATCCCATCCTCCAGGCCCCAAACCTCTCTACTACCAGGGCTGAGTGGCTTCGCTAGGTAGAGAGCCGGTCCCTTTAACAGCAAACGACTTGACACTTCTGCCAAGCTCCCGCGAAGAAGGGGAAGTTTGCAGTGCCTCCCCACCTCCCCGCAGGTACCTGGCGGAAACCAAACCGAGGGGTGCGGTGGCAAGGACAGGGTGCCTCGCAGGCTTGTGCAGGTCGGCCTCGGACCTGCGCTCCCTCAGGGTGTAAAGGATGGCGGGGTGGGCAGCGTGGGCCTGTGAGGCCCGTGGGTGCCCGCATCCCCTGCAGCCGGCTCCGCAGGGGTCCGTTCCAGTTCCGGGTTCGGATTGGGGTGCGCCTTCTCCGGTGCTTATTGCGGCCGACAGGCCGGGGTTACTGCGTGACCACCGGAGCAGCCCAGGTGCTATGGAGGTAGCTGGGGCTGGTCCTGGCACAGGGTTGTGGTAGCACTGCCTGATGGTGTGAGACCAGATTCTAATCCTTATGGTTTTCCATGGGAATTGGTGATATGTGCAGCTCTTGCTGGATTTTTTTGCTGTTCCCTTTTGTGTGTGTGTGGAGAAGTTTTAGACTGGTTAGGAGTCAGCTTTATGTGGAAAGAGAGAAAAAAGCTTGCTGTAATGCTTTCTGGACTAATTGAAAAAACAATGTAAACTAATTGAAAATTTTAGCCTTGTTCAAAAAGAGTATGAAGACCATGAAGTAGAGTCATCTTTAAAGGATCCCAGCTTTGAGAAAGAGGCAACAGAAGCACAAAGTTTGGAGGCAACCTGTGCAAAGCTGAACAGGTCCGATGTGGAACTTGAGGATAAAATCCTCTGTCTAGAAAAAGAGTTAAAAGAAGAGAACTATAAACATTCTGAACAAAGTAAATTGATGGCAGATATTTCAAAAAGGATACAGTCTCTAGAAGATGAGTCAAAATCCCTCAAATCACAAGTAGCTGAAGGCAAAATGATCTTCAAGATATTTCAAATGAAGAATGGCTGAAGATAGCATAAAAGACACTTTGAATGAAAATTCTCAACTTCAGAAAAGCCAGAAACAGCTTTTGCAGGAAGCTGAAGTGTGCAAAAAATAAGCGAGTGAACCTAATAAACAGAAAATAGCATTTGAAGACTCCAAAGTACCTGCCGAACAAGTTCTAAATGATAAAATCACATCAAGACTCTGAATAAACACTTGCTAAAGATGAAAGATTGGGCTGCTATGCTTGGAGAAGACATAACAGATGATAAGTTGGAGTTAGAAATTAACAATGAATTGGAAAATGGTGCTTACTTAGGTAATCCTCCAAAAGGAGCTTTAAAAAAACTGATTCATGCTGCTAAGTTAAATGCTTCTTTAAAAGCCTTAGAAGGAGAAAGGAACCACATTTATATTCAGTTATCTGAAGTTGATAAAACAAAGGAAGAGCTTAGAGAGCATATTAAAAATCTTCAGACTGAACAAGCATCTTTGCAGTCAGAAAACACATGTTTTGAAAGTGAGAATCAGAATCTTCAACAGAAATTTTAAGTAATGACTGAATTATATCAAGAAAATGAAATAAAACCCCACAGGAAATTAAGAAAAGAGGAAAATTACCAGTTGGAGAAAGAAGAGAAATTTTCTAAAGTAGACAAAAAGATCAGCCATGCCACTGAAAAGCTGGAGACCTATAGAAAGCGAGCCAAAGATCTTGAAGAAGAATTGGAGAGAACTATCCATTCTCATCAAGGGCAGATTATTTCCCATGAGAAAAAAAGCACATGGTAATTGGCTCGCAGCTCAGACTGCTGAAAGAAACGTCAATGATTTAAGGAAATAAAATGCTCACAAAAGACAAAAATTAACTGAAACAGGGTTTAAGTTTGAACTTTTAGAAAAAGATCTTTATGCACTTGATGTTCCAAATATACCATTTGGCAGAGAGCATTCCCCATATGGTCCTTCACCATTGGGTCAGGCTTCATCTGAAACGAGAGCTTTTCTCTCTCATCCAGCTCTGTTAGAGGGTCCACTCAGACTCTCACCTTTGCTTCTGGGGGAGGAGGAAGAGGTTCAAGAGGTCCAGGGAATGCTCTGGACCATAAGATTACCAATGAAAGAGGAGAATCAAGCTTTGATATGTTAACCGATTCTCATAAGGCTCCTTCGGACACTGGGTCCGTGTCACCTCCAGGGGAACAGGACCATAGGATGATGTTTCCTCCACCAGGACAATCATATCCTGATTCAGCTCTTCCTCCACAAAGGCAAGCCAGATTTTATTCTAATTCTGGTAGACTGTTTGAACCAATAGAACTCAGAATTTTTGATATGCCTTTGGATAAAATGGATGGGTCAATGCCTTCCGAAATGGAATCCGGTAGAAATGATACCAAAGATGATCTTGGTAATTTCAATGTGCCTGATTCATCTCTCCCAGCTGAAAATGGAGCAACTGGCCCTGGCTTTGTTCCTCCATCTCTTGCTCCATTCAGAGGTTCATTGTTTCCAGTGGATACAAGGGGCCCGTTCATGGGAAGAGGACCTCCTTTGCCCCCACCTCTTCCAGGAACCATGTTTGGAGCTTCTCAAGATTATTTTCCACCAAGAGATTTCCCAGGTCCACCACATGCTCCATTTGCAATGAGAAATGTCTATCCACGAGGTATCTTCCTCCTTACCTTCCCCCAAGACCTGGATTTTTTCCTCCCACCCCTACATCCTGAAGATAGAAGTGAGTTCCCTACAGGGTTGATTCCACCTTCAAATGAGAACCACAGCAAGAAACCTGACAATATTTTTGCTCTCTTCAAAAGTAATTTTGACTGATCTCATTTGCAGTTTATGTAACTGCTGTTACTTAAATGATTACACTTTTGCTCAAATTGAAGTTTAATGGAATTATAATTCTCAGGATAGTATTCTGTAAATAAAGATGATTTAAATATGAGTGAGTAAATTATTTCCATTTTATTTTATTATAGATAGTATAACTATTTTAATTTTATTAACTAATCCACTATTATATATACAATAGTGGGAGTTATATATATATAATCTTGCAGGTGGGGAGGCTTTAAATTCTAAAGGCTGTGTCTGTGTCTTTATGCCAAGAACTGTATTTACTGTGATTGTAGACACATGTGAAAGTAACTTTATGCTTAATTAAATAAATTTTAGTTGATTTAAAGACTTGTTTGGTATTGATAATGATAAAATCAGATAGTTTTTCCAGTAAAGGTAAAAAATACCTTTACTGAATATTAAAGGATAAAGAAATGGAGAGAAAAAAATAAAATATAAACATCTCTGGATCCAATAACTAGGAAATAATTATATCAACTATCATAACCATTCAATTCTAGAGTCACTCATTTAATAAAGTCTTATTAAGTACCTACCATGTGCTAGACTCTGCAGGCATCAAGGATACAAATGACAATAAATAAAATTAGCATTTATTATGACTGTCACTATGCTAAGTGTCTCACATACACAATCTCAGAAGATTAAGACTCAGTTCCTCATCTCAGAAAGGTGAGTCCAACACTGGGTGAGTCCAACAAAGTAGGCAAATAATTACAACACAACTCAAAAGAATTATGAAGGAGAGGCATTGAAGGAGCTATGAAAGTTGAAAGAAGGTACAGATAGATTTTTCTGAGGGAGTCAGGGAGGGCGTCAGTGAGGAGAAAAACATTTCAGTTGAGTCTTTTTTTTTTATTTT
>JAPYYA010003448.1:0-12853 GCA_028533165.1 Leontopithecus rosalia | reverse complement strand
GCCAACAGGGCCACGGAACTATCCAAAGGACAGGAGTGTGGACTAGGAGCTCGGAGAACACTGCCAGCCTCTGCAGTGCTGCGGCCACACAGGGTGTCACCAAGAATTAGCAGTGAGAGACAACCACTCTGTTGGCCAAACCTGCCCTGATGCAGCCCAGGGTTTGTCAGTGTTGGTGCAGGGGGTGTTTTGGGCTGGATAGCCCTTTGTTTCGGGGTGTCTTCAGCACCACAGTGTGTTCTGCTCATCCCTGACCTCAGCCCACCAGATGCCAATGGCACCTCCACTGTTATCTGCGTCTCCAGACGTGGCCAGATGTGTCGGGGGTGGGGCGCCCTCTGGGCTTCTGCTGGGCCTCCTGCTGCATGAGGCCCTTTCACTGGGCTGACCGGAGCACTCACCTGGGCCCCTGCTGGCTCTGCCGACTCCTGGTGCTTCCTCCTCAGCCCCGAGCCGTTTCCTCGGTTTGCAGCCAGCCTGCGCATCCACCTGGGACCCCAGGACCCGCTCTGGGATCTCGCCCTTCTCAACAATCAAAAGCTAACCTGTCCTCCCCAGACTGTGACCTCTGTCCCCAAAACGGATTGAACCCTCCCTACACCGTGACCTCCAGTGGGAAGTCAACGGCTTGTCCCCTCCTGGCTGGAACCTCCCTGAGGGCCTCCGCCCTGCGCTGCCCGGAAGCCGCGTGATTCCGGCCCTGAGTTGTTTAAAGCAGGCGGGCAAAGCCAGTCCTCACGACCCCATCACGGCTAGAAAACGGAACGTTTAAACAGACGGTTTCTAATCAAGAATATGGGTGAAATATTTCTGGCTATTGTGTTTCATAGTATTTGAAAACCCTTAACTTTAACAAAAATAATTGACTTGAAAATTATCACCCTAAATACTGTCAGGAATTTTTGCTTTTTAAGAACTTTAAGCAAAAGTGGAATTTATTTCTCTCCCTCCCTCCCCATTCTTTGGGGCGTTTTTTCCCAAATTTTTCTGCTGTTTTTGTTTCTTCTCTACTCTGAGCAGGACATCCTTTAGAGCGTTCTCTCTCTGTCCCTCTCTCTCCTTCTGTCTCTTTCTATTTCTGTCTCTCTATCTCCTATCTCCCTCCCTCCCTCTCTCCCTCTGTCTCTCCCTCCCTCCCTTTCTTCCTCCACCCCTCCCTCCCTCCTTTCCTTCCTCCCTCCCTCCTTCTTTCCCTCCCTCCCTCCCTCCGTCTCTCCCTCCCTCCCTCCGTCTCTCCCTCCCTCCCTGCCGTGGCTCTTCATGGCACCCCCAATGAGTCATCTCCCAGACCTCAGCATCTTAGAGAAGAGCCAGTTTATGTGGAAATCCTGTTTCCTAGATGTTAGATTAGTCGATTCACTGGTTAAATCATCACCTCAACATACTATTGAGGTGCTATTGCTGCTCAAGCTTTGAGTAAAAACCGTTTATCGTGACTTAAAGGGCATCCCAGGCGGTGACCCCGAGCTGTGTGTTGATGGCGTTCACAGTGGCCTGTGGGAAATGTGAAAACTGCAGTGTCCTGGAAACCGCAGGACACTCGCCAAGAGGACGTTGTTCATTCTCCTCACGTCTTAGTGAAATGAGAAAGGCTACATGTGACGGCCCAAAGGGTCTCCATTCACCCCTCCCTTACTCAGCGCCAGCATCGGGACAGGTGTGGACGGAGCCACCTAGGGTCTTCCATTCCCGGGGCCCTGAGCTGCCCGGGGTCTTCCATTCCCGGGGCCCTGAGCTGCCCGGGGTCTTCCATTCCTGGGGCCCTGAGCCCCCTGGGATCTTCTGCTTCCCGAGGCCTGAGCTGCCCAGGGTCTTCCATTCCCAGAGCCCTGAGCTACCCGGGGTCTTCCATTCCTGGGGCCCTGAGCTGCCCGGGGTCTTCCATTCCCAGAGCCCTGAGCTGCCCGGGGTCTTCCATTCCTGGGGCCCTGAGCTGCCCGGGGTCTTCCATTCCTGGGGCCCTGAGCTGCCCGGGGTCTTCCATTCCCGGGGCCCTGAGCTGCCCGGGGTCTTCCATTCCTGGGGCCCTGAGCCCCCTGGGGTCTTCTGCTTCCCGAGGCCTGAGCTGCCCGGGGTCTTCCATTCCCAGAGCCCTGAGCTGCCCGGGGTCTTCCATTCCCGGGGCCCTGAGCTGCCCGGGGTCTTCCATTCCCGGGGCCCTGAGCTGCCCGGGGTCTTCCATTCCCGGGGCCCTGAGCTGCCCGGGGTCTTCCATTCCTGGGGCCCTGAGCTGCCCAGGGTCTTCCACTCACCTCCTTCTGTGCTCAGAAGACCCAGGCCCCATTGGTTGACGGTTGCTAGCTCTGAAGGATGTGTCCTGGCCTCTAAACTGATGTTGTATTAACCGGGTTGATGACTGTGGAACTTTGTTGTAAGGAAAGGTTACAACCTTCCTCACTAACTACTCATTCCTTTTCTTAAGAGGCAGGAAGGGCCTCCTCCTGGAAGAAGAATGGGGTTTGCCAGATCCACCCGGCCTGAAGGGCCATCCGTCCATCCAGTCCAGCCTCCCCACGCCTACAGCCCTGACCCAGGAGCCAAACTGTCTCAAAGACCAAATGGCAGCCCGCCCAGCACATATGACATGCTTTCCCACTGATTGCTCAGAAAATGGCCTGAGCAGGACTTGCAGTATCTCTGTCTTCTCTGTAGACATCACTGCTGGTGGATTTGGGTGGGAAAGGACCGACATTTAGATGCACCAGCCAAACATCCAACGTCCACTCACATCAGTAACTCTGTAAACCCTCTGCCGTGGCCTTTGTGGGGACATGTGCACAGCTGTGGCCAGCCTGTCAATGGGGGTGTGTGGCATGTACGTAGGCCCGCGACCAGCCCTGAGGGTCCCCACTGCCATCTGGAGGAGCCGCCTCCACCGAACTCTTGGCCCTGCAGCTTCTCTGCCTCTGTCCCTGCCTCGGTCCAGGCAGGGGGATGCATCTCCTGGCAGGTAGCCCCCTGGAACTGCACAGCGAGAGCAGGGCCAGGGCTGGCCTGGCCCAGGTGCTGTGGATTTTCCCTAAACCATTTTTGATCTTGCAGTTATTATTTAAAACAGCTAAAAGGTAAAGAAACCAGCAGTGCTAGTGAGTAGCCGAGTTGAGTCGTGAGGGATGAAAGCCAGTCCCTCTGCCACAATGCTGGTTCCGTGGCCCCAGCAGGCAGGCCTGGGGAACTGGCTCAGATTCTGAGGATCCTGCAGCCACAGGCAGCCCTGAGGCCCCCCTCGCTCCCGCAGGCAGAGCTTCTGGGCCTCCAGGGTCCCTCCCCAACCACGTCCTCATCTGATGCAGAACTGGAAACTTTCTTGTACTCAAACTCATCTGAACAACAAATGCATACATGCCTCCTTTCCCACATCCTCGCTGCTGCCTCCCAGCTGAGCTCCACAGGAGGAATGTAGGACATCCCCACACTCACCCTCAGCAGCCTCTCTAGGCCAGAGGCGTCCACGCTCTGATCCCAACAGCTACAGATGCCAGCTGCATCTCGGGGGCCACGGTCCCTCCTGGGGAGGCTCCAGTGTCACGCCTGGATCTTCCTACAAGGACTCGCCTTTCTGGGCCCTCAACCCAGGCCGCTCCACCCCAGCCCTGTCTCCCGGCCATGCCTTGCGCTGTAGCAGGGCCTCACCGGGCACAAGCCTGCGTGGCAGCTCATGTCACGTCAGCTCTCTCCTTTCCTACCACTGCTATGTGAGCACCACCCTCGGGGGAGCAGCTCAGCGTTCACCGACACAGAAACTGGAGGGAGGGTTGTGTTCCCTCACAAGTGAAAGGGCACATGCAGCCTCAGGGGTGGGTTGAACAGGCCTGCACCTGTGATTGCCCAGAGCCTGAGAATATCCTGGTTCCTGGCTTTGTGGCCTGTCTGCCGGGGCTTCCTTCTGCCCCAAACCCAGCAGGTTATGGAGGGGCCTCTTGCCTCGTGCTTCCCCTCCATGTGGTATCCAACTGCACAGACTTCCGTGTGCTGTAGACAGTTATTGCCCAGTCCCTTGATGGATCTGTGCCCTGGAATGTCCACCCTCATGCGGCCAGCGTGCCTGGGGCCCACAAGCCAGCACCCAGCCATGCCTAGGCCAGAGGCTCTCCCTGAGACTGCAGGGATGCTGAACGCAGGAGGCCCGCCTTGCCTGAGGGAGTGCACTGTGTAGAGGGCAGGTGGGGATCCAGCATCCGGCCAGGGACTCCCTTACAGGTCTGAGGTCTGCCTTCTGCCAGCTGCTCTGGAGGAGGAAGGCTGAGTGCAGAGCAAAGGGCACCCCACGCCCTGCTCCAGTGACTACTCCGCAGCCACTCTCCTTCCAGACGAGGTTTCTATGCACCAAAGAGACTTTGCAGATTTTTTGCTGCACCTTCACCCTAACGTGGCATGGAGGGAGACTTCGGTCCGTGCCACTGTCTGTCTCTCTCCTGCCTCGGGGCCTGTCCTCACAGTAGCCCCGGTCCTTGGAGCCAGTCTCCAGAGGCCCCGGTGCCCAGGGCAGCCCATCTGCAGTGCCTCACGCTCCTGAGCCATCCTCTGAGCTCAAGATTGAAGGCTGCGGCGGCAGAGCTGCTGTTGATGTTTCTCCAGCAGTGCTCACTTTGTGTTTCTGTGTCATATTTATTTGAACTTTTCTCATTGTGATAATAATTATTGTTATCTGTGAGTCATGATCTTGTGTTTCTTTCTTTTTTTTTTGAGACAGAGTTTCGCTGTTGTTACCCAGGCTGGAGTGCAATGGCGCGATCTCGGCTCACCACAACCTCCGCCTTCTGGGTTCAGGCAATTCTCCTGCCTCAGCCTCCCGAGTAGCTGGGACTACAGGCACGCGCCACCGTGCCCAGCTAATTTTTGTATTTTTAGTAGAGACGGGGTTTCACCTTGTTGACCAGGATGGTCTCGATCTCCTGACCTCGTGATCCACCCGCCTCGGCCTCCCAAAGTGCTGGGATCACAGGCGTGAGCCGCCGCGCCCGGCCGATCTTGTGTTTCTACTGCACCTGTTTGAGGCGCCACGAACCACACCCTTACAAGATGGCGGACTTAGTCCACAAACGTATGTAATCTGACTGCTCTGCAGACCGCGTGCGTCCCCTCTGTCTTCCTCTAGTCGGGCCTCCCTTCCCTGAGATGCAACGCTACCGAAACTGGGCCGGTTCACACGGCTGTAATGGCCTGTATGTCAAGTGAATGGAGGACTCACATCCCTCAGGTTAAATCAAAAGCAAGAAATGATTAAACCGAGTGAGGACAGTGTGTTGAGAGCCGAGACAGCAAAGGCTGGGCCTCCTGCCCCGGGCAACCGGGCTGTGAGTACAAATGAGAGGCTCTTGGAGAAAATTAGATGTGCCGCTCTGGTGAACAGGTGAATAGTAAGCACGTGAGACAAGCTTGTTGGAGAACGTGCTAAGGTCAAAGCCACCGGGACACTCCCTCAGGCCGGGGCCTAACCCAGAGCAAGGCCCTGACTCTCCAATTCTACCACAGCTGAAAGTTTGAAGCCAACAGAGGCTGGTTCATAAGGTCTAAGGAAGGAAGCAGGGAAGTGGAGGTGAAGCCACAGATGCTCACGGAGAAGCTGCGGCAAGTTTTCCAGGAGACCCGGGAACGATCGTGAACGAAGGTGACTCCACTAAACACGATTTTCACTTGGACAGAGCAGCCTTCTACTGGAAGAACATGCCTGGTTTCGAAGCTTAAAGGACAGGCCGACTCTGATTAGGGACCAATGCAGCTGGTGACTTTAACTTGTGGCCAATGCCCATTTTCCATTCTGAAAGTCACCGGGCCCCTAAGAATGACGCTAAACTGACTCTGCCTGTGCCCTCTAAATAAAACAAGACCAGGGTGATGGCACAGCTGTCTACATAGGGTTTCCTGAATATTTAAGGTCGCTATTGAGATCTACTGCTCAGAAATAAAGTCTGTGTAAAATACTGCTACTCATTGATTACCTACCTGTCACCTGAGACCTCCGATGCAGAGATACAAGGAAATTAATGTGTTTTCACGCCAGCTAACACAACGTCCATTCTGCAGCCCACAAATCAAGGTGTCATCTCACCTTTCAAATCTTATTATTTAAGAAAAACATCTCATAAGGCTGCAGCTGTCAGAGATAGCGATTCCTCTGATGGATCTGGGCAGAGTGAATTGAAAACCTGGAAAAAGATTCACCATTCTAGGTGCCATTAAGAACATTCGTGATTCACAGGAGGAGGTGGAAATATCAACATGAGTAGAAGTTTGGAAGAAGTTTATGCCAATCCTTGTGGATGACTTTGAGAGGTTCTGGACTTCAGTGCTAGAAGGTACTGCAGCTGTGGTGGAAATAACAAGTGAAGTAAAATTAGAAGTGGATCCTGAAGATGTGACTGAATTGCTGCAATGTTTTGATAAAACCTGAACAGAGGAGGAGTTGCTTCTTGTGGATGAGAAGAGAAAGTGGTTTCTTGAGATGGAATTGACTCTCGGTGAAGAGGATGTGAGCATTGTTGAACTGATGACAAAGGATTTAGAATATCACATAAACTTAGTTGATAAAGCAGCAGTAGGGTTTGAGAGGATCGACTCCAGTTGTCAAAAGTTCTAGCATGGGTAAAACGCTCTCAAACAGCATCGTGTGTTGTGGAGAAATCTCCAGGGGAAGAGTCAATGGACGCCGCAAACGTTTCTTTTGCCGAATTTTAAGAAATCGGCACGGCTGCCCCCACCTGCAGCAGCCCCGCCCTGAGCAGTCAGCAGCTGTCAACATGTCGGGAAGACCCTCCACCAGCAAAGTGATTACAACTCGCCGGAGGCCCTGACGGTCATTAGCCTTTTTGTAGCAGTAAGGTATTTTTACAATGAGGGTACATACTTTGTTTTTAAGAAATAATGCCATTGCACACTTAGGCTGAAGTAGAGTAAACTTAACTTCCATATGCACCAGGAAAACGAACGTTCCTGTGACCCCCTTTACTGCAGTCCTGGCTTTATTGTGGTAGCCTGGAACTGAACCCAAACCGAGTCTCCAAGGCCGCCTGTACATGAACAAGGATGTTCCTGCCTCTTGTGTGATGCCAAAAAGCTGGAAATAACCTTAGGGGCTGGGAAATAAGTTCCAGCACATGCATGAAATGGTTACGCAGTGAGGAGAGAAGAGACAAATCTTCCGTGCTGATACAGAAAAATGCCGGAATGTATTATTATACACACACGTAAATTCCTTTAAAAACCGGAGAGGCACCGCTGGTGCACATAGAGGAAGCAGCGTTCTTACAAGAGCTGCCCACGAACATTCCGGAGTGATGTGAACTCAACCGTTTCTGGCGTTCAGCCCCGAGAGGGCCATCATTGGGGTGGTCTTTAAGACTTTCAGAATTACTTTTACCTTTATCACGACAATCATTTACTTGCGTAGCATCAAAGCCAAGTATAAATTGCTTAAAAATAAAAGAGCGCACGTGTTTAGATTGCTGTTGGCGAAATGGCCTCTCCCGGACTCGCAGCCCTCAGGGCTCTGGCGGCCTGACTTCGGGAAGCGGCTTCCCAGTGGCCCTGAGTGGGAACCCTCTGCAGCCCAGGCTGTGTGCAGGCCCTGATGCACCCATCCTCGCCCCCCAGGACCCCCTGAAAACCGAAGCAGAGCCCCACCAGCGGCTGCGCTGTCCTCACCCCACCCGTGCTCCGGTGTAGGAGTTTCTTCAGGAGCCCTTCCTCCACTTCTGCCGAAGTGGCCCCGGTGTGCGGATGAGGGCATCTCACTGGCCCCAAAGGTAGCCTCATGCCCTTCCATCCACTGCCAGTCCCCTCCATAAACCCCGGGAGCCTCTCCAAGCCCTCGTGCTTTGATGCTGAGCCAGTTCAGCCTCAACCGAGGGTCCGTCCACCCACCACAGACCCAGCCAGCCTGGAGGAGTCTGTATGGATCCAGCGGTCTGTGAGGCGCTGGGCAGCACCATGTGGGGCACCTGCCTCTGACCCCACACACCCCTCCCTCTGTGCGTCCACCACGATGCTTTCTGAGCTGCTTCCTCTGTGCTGGGCTGCAGTCCCTAACACCATCCCTCTGTGCCACCAGGAAGGGCCAGTGGCTAGGGAGGCCAAAGGCCCTTCCTCAGGAGCCCCTGTCACCAGCCTGGCCTGCAGCAGCTCCCTTCACGGCTCCCCAGCTTGACAATACATGGTCTGAGGATGGGCCAGCAGGCTGTACACACACCACACCCCCCGCATCAGGACCACAGCCCCGCAGCGCGCTCACACTTGTTCTGACTTTGCTCCTTCTCGTCTTGCACGCAGAGGTGTTTGTGTAGTTTGTACTTGGACTCCTGGTCTGACCGAAACAGGAAGCCATGTGGTCGTGTCTCTTAAGCTGTTTTGTCGCTTTGAGGATGCAGAAAAAGAAGAGCTTCTGAGAAGTGACCGAAAGATGAAAAACAGCATGGGTCAGAATGTGGCAGACATGGTTGTGGGGCCTGAAACTTATTGTGAGCTGCTTGGGGACCTCGGCCTGGAGGAGGACGCAGGGAAAGTCCAGGGCCACGGGCTCTCCTGCTTCCTGGGAACACAGGCCTGAGCAGGCGGGTCCAGGATGGCGGAAGACGGACCCTGAGCAGCCCTGGGGGGGTCAGGCTGTCCTTGTGAATCTGCCAGCACTGTGGAGGCAGATTCTGTCCTTGTGAATCTGCCAGCAGGACTGTGGCCGGCCTCAGGCCTTGGCCACCTGCTGCTGAGTTTCCCCAGGATGGCCTGGCAGCCCCAGACCCTTCCCACAGCAAACGCCCCCAGAGCCGGGAAGGAGGGAGGGGACTGGGCACAGGGTCTTCTGGAAGGAGTTGGCCAGGCCTGGGGATAGCACTCACAGGCCTGAGCCCTGAGTACCTCCCAGCTGGACACACCGGCCCCCAGCCTGGCCAGCCACAGGGTGCCTGCTGGCCACAAAGGGGCTGAGAAGCCGCACACCCTGCACCTGCTGCTTCCTGTGTCTTCATCTGATACCTCACAGGAGTGGCCCTAGGACGATGACCTGAGCACCAAGAAAGGCCGGTTTTCTTTTCTATCATTTGCTACTTGTCTACACTCAGGGAAGCTATGTGGATTCAGGGGCACTGACTTGAAAGTCAGAGAGCTTCTCGGGGGGCACAGTATATACATCTCATAGACGTTGGTGGCACCTGCCTGGACCTGCCCCCAAGCTGCTTCCAGGAGTGAAAGGAGCCCCCTCAGGGAAGAGAGCCGAGGGCCTGCCTTGTGCACTGTCTCACCGTCTGACTCCTGCTTCCAAGGGCCCCGCGCTGTGCAGTTTCACCGTCTGACTCCTGCTTCCAAGGGCCCCCGCACTGTGCACTGTCTCACCATCTGACTCCTGCTTTCGAGGGCCTGCCTTGTGCACTGTCTCACCGTCTGACTCCTGCTTCCGAGGGCCCCGTGCTATGCATTCTCTCACAGTCTGACTCCTGCTTCCGAGGGCCCGCCTTGTTCACTGTCTCACCGTCTGACTCCTGTCTCTTGAGGGCCTGCGGTCAGCTTGTTGCAATCCTTCACGGTCCGTCTTCTGCTTTCAGGCTGCTGTTGATGGCCACTGCAGCTGAGCAAACAGCCTTGGTCACTGCTGGGCCCTAGAGGGTGGTGGGCCCAGGCCCTGAGGGGACCGAAGCTCCCAGAGACAAGCCCAGACACGAAACCAGGCCCCGCAGGCCCTGCCAGCAGGTCCCTTCCCTGAGGCCCTTTTCCTCTGTGCATCTCCTCTCAGCCTCTGCGTATTCCCTGGGGTGAATTTGATGGGCTGGGTGGGCTGCCCCCAAAATGCCTCGCCTGTAACCACAAGCCAGTGGCTCTCTGGCCCGCGGCCCCTGGGGTGTGATGCAGCCACAGTGCAGGCAGGACCCGGCACGCCCCCCCACTCACACACTCCTGTGACGCTGCGGGGCAGAGCCCAAGCCTCCTCCTCTGTGCCTTGTGGAGGTTGATGAACCCTGCCTGGTCTCATCCCTGCAGGTGTCCGGGAAGGGTGTGGAGGGTGCAAAGCCAAGGAGCAGGTGTCTGCGACTGACCTTGGAGCTCAGAGCACAGAGCATGTTGCTCGTTTCTGAAAATGCCCAAGCCTCAGACTTGCCAGAGTAACGGCCTTGGAAGAGGCAACACAGAGCGGTGCTTCCTCCCTGGGACCTGATGGCGTCTGCAGAGCTCATGAAACTGGCCAGCCAGAGGCAGCTGGCCTGTGACTCTCCAGCAGTCCTGGACTCTGGGCCATAGGACTATGGCCACAGGTGGCGGACGGGAGATGGCCAGCCCCCAGTGCCTTCTTCACCGGACCTCTCAGGCTCCTCAAGCCACACCCGGGGCCCTCTTGGTCCCTCCCATTTTCTGTGCCCCAAGCTGACGCCCCAAGGTCTGTGCCAGGCAATGGATCACAAGCCCAGGCTGAGCCCAGGCAAAGCTCTGCAGGGCAGAGAACCACGGCTCGCTGGTGTCTGCAGAGACCTGGCCACAGGCATCTCCCAGCCATACGTGGAGCTGGGTTTCAAAGGCAATGCTCCCCCAACAGAGGTACTAGGATCTCCACAGAGTGGAAAGCCGGCAGGCCGCTCCTTCAGAAAGGGGATGAAAGGGGCCGAATGCAGCCCAGACAGAGACCGGTGCGGGGCCTCCCTGGGAAGCCACTCTGGGTGCCGCCACTGTCATCACCCCTAACGAATGGGAAGACGATCTCCAGCCGCAGCTGTTAATGTACTTCCCACCACCCTCCGCCCTGCTCATCTGTGTTTGTCCATGTCATGGTCTGTTAACCCCTCGAGGCCTGTGGCAGCCCCCTAAGGAGTGAGTGCCCTCAGGCCCTCAACTGAGCTGGTCTGGAGAGAGGGGCATTGTGGTGGTGGAGGGGAGGGCTGGTCTCAGGAGAGGGAGTGCTGAGCACACTTGACCCACCTGGAACAAGGAGAGTGGGAAATGGTGCCACGGATGCTGAGTGCCTGCTGTGCAGGGGCCAGGAGAGCAGGAAAGGGTGCCACGGATGCTGAGTGCCTATCGGGTGGGAACCAGGAGAACAGGAAATGGTGCCACAGATGCTGAGTACCTGTGGGGCAGGAACCAGGAGAGCAGGAAACGGTGCCATGGACACTGAGTGCCTGCCAGGCAGGAGCCAGGAGAGTGGGAAACGGTGCCACAGACGATGAGTGCCTGCCTGGTGGGAACCAGGAGAATGGGAAATGGTGCCATGATTGCTAAGGGCCTGCTGAGTGGGAGCCAGGAGAGCAGGAAATGGTGCCACAGATGCTGAGTGCCTGCTGGGCGAAGCCAGGAGAGCGGGAACCGGTGCCACAGACTCTGGGTGCCTGCTGGGCACCCTGCGTTCTCCGGGCCCCACTCAATATGTGAGGTGGGATTTTTACAGACAAATGAGCTACATTTTGCAGATGTTAACGAAGAGGCCTAGGCTCCCAGAACTGAGTGCCACAGGCGGGGACTGTGATTGCAGGTGGGAGGCACGAGGACGACAGTGCCCTGACCCTCCAGTGTCAGCGCACACCTGCATCATTGGGGGAGGATTTGGTTCTGGTCTAAGAATCCCCGGTTCCCTCAGAGATATGATCCTGCAAGGTGGCACCACCCTTCTTCCGGTCCAAGCTCATCAGAAATTCTACCACACATGAAGTGTTTCCACACCAGTGTCTGTGCTACATCCACATTGCCGCTTCACAGATGGGAAAACCGAAAGCAGGAGAAACATATGACTCTAGCAGAGACATCCCAGCTCCCCGTGAGGACGGCACCCCACGCAGCATCCCACTCCACACTGAGGCTCAAAATGTACCGACTGTCATGACAGCAGGTGCAGCCCTTGGGGTGCTGATGCAGGGGACGCAGGAGACCCTGGCCAGGAGACCAGAAGGAGAAACACAGGAGACCCTGGGCTCCCAAGCTGGCAGCTCCTCCTCCCAGTACACAGGGCCAGCCAGATTCCAGACCCCACTGGAGGAGAGGAAAGTGCATGTGGAGAAAATGTCCTCGAGCACCAACATCACACCAAACTGTTCGTCAGCCCTGCTATTCCCACCAAAATTAGAGTATAGTAGAATGCATGGGCCACCTCCATGGAAACTTTCACCCCAAATTCCAGCCCACCTCCCCGTCCCTATACTCGTGACATCCACACCAACTTCCACATCCTTCCAACCGTCCCCATCCACCTCATTCTGCAATTCATCCCCTTCCATCCATCCACTACCCTCCCTATATCCAGCCTCATTCCTTCATCACCCCTTCCCTCCATCCATCCCATCACCTTATCCACCCTATTCCTCAATCCACCTTATCCCTCCATCCACCCTGTCCCCCATCCATCCCATCCCCATCCATCCCATCCCTCATCCACCCCATCCCTCCATCCATCCCATCCCCATCCATCCCATCCCCCATCCATCCCATCCCCCATCCATCCCACCCCTCATCCATCCCATCTCTCATCTATCCTATCCCCATCCATCCCATCCCTCATCCATCCCATCCCTCATCCATCCCATCCCCCAACATCCCATCCCTCATCCATCCCATCCACATCCACTTCATCCCTCATCCATCCCATCCCCCAACCATCCCACCCCTCATCCATCCCATCCCTCATCTATCCTATCCCCATCCATCCCACCCCTCATCCATCCCATCCCTCATCTATCCTATCCCCAACCATCCCATCCCTCATCCATCCCATCCCCCATCCATCCCATCCCTCATCCATCCCATCCACATCCACTTCATCCCTCATCCATCCCATCCCCATTCACCCCATCCCTCATCCTTCATCACCCCTTCCCTCCATCCATCCCATCACCTTATCCACCCTATTCCTCCATCCACCTTATCCCTCCATCCACCCTATCCCCCA
>JAPYYA010003447.1:0-12854 GCA_028533165.1 Leontopithecus rosalia | reverse complement strand
TGATTCCCAGTGCTGGAATCTGAGCAACCCACTGCGCCGGCCAAAACAGCAGCGATAAGACTGATGGTGCTCCTCTGCCTGGGAATCTCCGGTCTGGCTTCCTTCCTGAGTCCGTAACAAGCAGCTCTGCCTTCCCGGAGCTCCAAGCATTAGTCAGTAGGGGAATGAAGCCCATCCACTCTACATGACGAGCTGCCGCGCCGAGACACCGGCAAAACTGCTGCGCTGGCCGCAAGAGTCACGCTGGTGACCCGTGGGGCTCCTCCACTGGGAATCCTCTGGTCCATGAGTGACGAAAATTCGTCTGAAAGTGTGGCGTCCTCTCGTTCTCTGGGCTTTCACTGGGAGCTACAATCCCGAGCTGTCAGTGATCAGCCATCTTGGATCAAGAGTTCTTTTTATATTCTGGATATGTTCTTTATCAAATAAATGATTTACATATTTTTTCTTCCTATCTTAACAGTGTATTTTGAGTTGGGATGGGATCTCACTTTGTTGCCCAGGCTGGAGTGCAGTGGCAAGATCTTGGCTCACTGCAACCTCCACCTCTTGAGTTCAAGTGATTCTCCTCCCTCAGCCTCCTGAGTAGCTGGGATTTCAGGTTTGCGCCACCATACCCAGCTAATATTTGTATTTTTAGTAGAGACAGGGTTTCCCCTTGTTGGCCAGGCTGGTCTGGAACTCCTGGCCTCAAGTGATCCATCTGCCTCAGCCTCCCAAAGTGCTGGGATTATAGGCATGAGCCACCATAGTCAGCCTTAAAAACTTCTATTTTAGAAATTTTTGCCTAACACAAGGTCACTTGAGATTTTTCTCCTGTTTTCTTCTAGAACTTTTTATCATTTTAGTTCTTACATGCCTGATTCATTTTGGTTTAATTTTTGTGTATATTATGAGCATAGGGATCTCCTCAGCCCAGTGATACTTCTGGGATTTTTTTTTTCTTTTTGGGGAACTGGAGTCTTGCTCTGTCACCCAGGTTGGAGTGCAATGGCACAATCTCAGCTCACTGCAACTTCCGCCTCCCAGGTTCAAGCAATTCTCCTGCCTCAGCCTTCTGAATAGCTGGGATTACTGACCCCTACCACCATGCCTGGCTAATTTTTTTTTTTTTGAGACAGAGTTTCACTCTGTCACCCGTGATGGAATGCAGGGGCATCATCTTGGCTCACTGCAACTTTGGCCTTCCAGGTTGAAGTGATTCTCCTGCCTGTGCCTCCTGAGTAGCTGGAATTATAAGTGTGCACCACCACGCCTGGCTAATTTTTGAATTTTTTTTTTTTTGAGACAGAATCTTGCTCTGTTGCCCGGGCTGGCATGCAGTGCTGCGATCTCAGCTCACTGCAACCTCCGCCTCCCGGGTTCAAGTGATTCTTCTGCCTCAGCCTCCTGAGTAGCTGGGACTACAGGTGCTTGCCACCATACCAGGCTAATTTTTTTTTTTTTTGGTATTTTTAGTAGAGACAGGGTTTCATCCTGTTAGCCAGGATGGTCTTGATCTTCTGACCTTGTGATCTGCCTGCCTCTACCTCCCAAAGGGCTGAGACTACAGGCATGAGCCACCGCGCATGGCCTAATTTTTGAATATTTAGCAGAGATGGGGTTTCACCACGTTGGTCAGTCTGGTCTTGAACTCCTGACTGCAAATGATCTGCCAACTTCCCAAAGTGCCGGGATTACAGGTGTGAGATACCATGTCCAGCCACTTCTGGAACTTTTTTTTGTGTTGTTCGCCCTCTGCATTGTGGCCTGGAAACATTCCCAGTGCAGGGAGTTGGAGCAGTTATAGGGCTCACCTAGCTTGTTTTCCTTCTCTCAGAAATCACTTTACTAGGCTGCCTGTTATCTATTGTCTGAAAACTATTATTACATATAATTTTGTATGACTTTCTAGTTGCTTACAATGGGAGGAAACTGTGATGTGTATTATTCCATCAGTCAGAAATAGAAGTCTTTTTCCTTTGCTTTTTGACCTCTATCCTTGCTTTTATGAAAACACACTTTACTGATCTTTCCTTGGTTTAGTTCTTTTGGTTCTTCAAAGACATGCTCAAATACTACCTCTCCTTGAGGCATTTTTCTCCCTCAGATAAAAGTTTCTTGCTCCTTCTTCTGTATCCCTGTAGCATTTTGATGTCATCTTATCTTCCCACTTAGTTGGCAAGCCCTTTCTGAGCAGGGACTTTGCATTTTTATGTTGGTATCCTTCTCGGTGCCCAGTCCAAGAAGGTTCTCAGTGAGCATTACCACAGCATGAATCTTTGAGGTGCCTTCATATAGGTCATGTGCTGTGAATTATTTATCCTTATTTTATTTGTTGTATCCTTTTATGGTTTCCTGGTTAGTTTTCAGTATATTTCATAGTTGAGATTGATGGATAAGTTAGATGTAATGGGAAGAGTGTATTTGGAATGTGAATAAAGTAAGTCATTTTTAGCAAGTTTTAAATTTTTGACCTATATGAAATATAGGTTACATTGCAAAGAATAATTTTTAAATATGATTTTTCTTTATTTCAGTAATTTTAGAAAATAAGTTTTTAAAGGAAGAGGCTTTGATTTATAATGCCTTGTTTCATGCCTGACTTCATTGTTTACCAGTTGTGTAACCTTGTCCAGCAACTTAGTGTTATCTCTACAGTGGGGTTAACAATATACTTAGAACTATGTCTCACTAAGTTTTAACAGGCTTCGAGGTTGTGCTAATGTTGCTGGTCTGTGGACCACATTTTGTGTAGCAAGAATGTGTATGATATGATGATCAGATAAGTCATAAAAATGAAATGGTCTTATAAAAATAGGAACAAAACACCATTTGTTTTATTCCTATGTCACATTCTGGTGGGTTTCTGTACCATTTAAGATAAAAGTCCTGACTCAAGATGACTTACAAAGGCCTCCAGTGGCTCACCTCAATCTGAATGCTTCAACCACATAGAACTTCTTTTACTTACTTAAGTATGCTTTGTCCTATTTTACCTGCATTCAGGCCTTTGCCTAAATGTTGTTTTCACCAAGAAACTGTCACTGGCTCCCTTCTTTTTCTCCTTCCACCCCTAGGTTAAATATACTACTGTGTGTTGCCATAGCACCCTATATATTTTCCATGATAGCACTGGGTTATTAGTCTTTCTCCTTCTCTGGAGAGATTCTGAGGGCAGGCACTGTCCAAGGCTACATTAAATACTTGTATCTTTTAGGCATGGTATAATATATAGTACACATAGAATAAATATTTGCTGAATGAATGCATGATACTTAGGCTTGTCGGTATCCTGTCATGGGTATCATTACTAAAGAAAGACTTCTCTAATTTCTAGTTTAGCATTCATGTGGGAAGACTGTTATTTTTATGAGAAGACTGCAGAAAAAGTGTGTATTGTTTGGTAGTGATAAGTATCTACATTCCAATACAACTTGCATTTTGACATTTATAAATGAGAATCTAAAGG
Source organism: Leontopithecus rosalia (assembly GCA_028533165.1). Taxonomy (NCBI): domain Eukaryota; kingdom Metazoa; phylum Chordata; class Mammalia; order Primates; family Cebidae; genus Leontopithecus; species Leontopithecus rosalia. The sequence continues at coordinate 9,403 of JAPYYA010003447.1, read as the reverse complement.
AATAATGCCATTTAGAATCATGAAACATGATAAAGTTCATTTGTGTTTGTTAGAATGACCCCAGATAAATAGACAGTTGTTTTGTACATACAAGGCCTACTTCAAAATATTTCCTCTTCTATGAAAAGACACATTTCTTACGGTGCTTTGGAAATACCATCAACTTTTACTGTACTCACATTGCCTGCTACCTGTGGCATATGTTTCTGCATCTCTTACCTTTTTAAACATTATAAGGTTTTAAAGGGTTTAGGGGCTTTTAACCTTTTCTAATAAGAGTAATAATGGTAGCAATAATGTTTCCAGTACAGTGCTTATTGCTATAATTATACGATATTTTTTAATTACTACAATAACTTTATGAGGCAGATGCTGTTACTGTTTACCTTGGATAGTTGAGGAAACTCTATGTCAGGGTCAGAGAGGTTAAGTACCTTACTTAAATTCATATAGCTAATGAGAGGTGATGTTGAGATTAAAATCTGTTGACTCCAAAACTCCCAATCACTGAATAATACTACATTTTTAAAACCAGTATGATATATAAAGCTGTGGGGTATATGTTATTCTAGAATATGGTAAAAAGGTAGGGAGATATAGTTCCTCAACTGTTTTGATTATACATTTGCCTGTTAGAATAGAAAGAGGTCCCAAGAGTCTATCCTTAGATTATAAGCAAATGAACCCCTAAACAGTGATTTCTATACCATTTAAAAGACTGAGGTTTAATAATAATTGTTCATATTAAGAGAATATGAGCTCGTATTTATGTTTTATAGAATGCAAGCTTGTATTAATTGTTCATATATATAGAATGTTAGTGCCAGGAAATGTCATGTTTTTCATTCTTTACCTGATTTTGTCGTCACTAATAGTCCTATACATCAACAATACTATTATTAACCTCCTAATAATAAAGATACTACATATTAGTACCCAGTTTACAGATGAGGATGGTTTGTCCAAAGCCACATACATAGCACGTTATGGTGGAGCCTGTGTTCAGGGTTTACTGCTGCCTAACTGTGCTGCAAAGGGAGATTACAGAATTTTGTAGATATCTGTTCTAGTATTTTAATTCTAACAGCCAAGTCAGTTGCACATTCTTGAATCTCTGTTTTATCATGGAAAGAAAGAATGGTAACCCTCAAGTTAGATATGTATTTGTCATGGTGGGTCACAATTGTTCATTTTTAACACTGACTTTGTACTTCAAGTGACCTTTTCTCACTTTTATATGTTTTTGAGATGAGAATTATTTTGTATTCCCCTGCACTGTTAGAATCCTCAGAAGGTTAGGATCTAATGTGGACACTCTGGTCCCTAACATAGATAGGAGAAAGAATTCTGCTGCTGGCTTCACTCTTATGCCTATTGTGGGCTGTGGTGCTTGGCGCTGGGGAGTGGATACCGATAACCACATTTATTTACTAGCATAACCTGGTCTACTTTTCGGAGCCCTGTGTTCTTTATAGTGGTTGTGCTAGGTAACCAGATACATACTTGTTCTTCAGTATTCTATTCTAAACATATTCTATTTTATGCTTGTGTTGAACATTATTCTTGTACGATTACATAAATGTACTATTTAATGAATCTTGAGCCAAGTTAAAATATTTTAGGAGCACCATAGTCACTGGTATTTGCTCAACCAAGGTGAAAAAGGTATTTGTCTCTTGCATTTGCAGCTTTGGTTTAGTGTGTTTGCTAGGCAGTAGTGAAATGATTTGTTAATATGAATATTACTAGTGGTTTCGTACATACTGTGACTGGTACTTGGTGCTTATCTAGGTATTGATTCTGAGTCCCAAGAGCTCAGTTAGGATACAAAGTCAGTAATTTTGATATTTAATTGTGACTTTGCTGCTGATTCTTCTGAATGACCACAAAGGAATTATTTACTTTCTACATCTTTTTACACATCTATTCAGTAAGGATAGCTGCTAATAATATTGGCAAAGGAATTAATTTGTGTAAATATTTGGTAGAAACCAGGTGCTTATGTTTTTGTCTATAAAAATTCATTACAGCAGGATGATATATTGGAAAGTGCCAAAAAGATAATTTTTATCCATGCTGCTGACTTGCTGAGTGGTCACGTAACTCCAAAGGGCCTCATTACTTCACACTCATACGTTTTCCCTTCCTGTCCCTCAAAGGCAGTGGTTCTCCGCTTGTGGTCTACAGCAACTTCCAGCAGGTCATGAGCTGATCTTTTCATTATTAATATTTATTAGTATATATATTTTCGTTTCTTGAAGGTATTAGTAGTTTAACTTAGAGTGTTTAATAAAAAACAGATTTCCCCTCAGTATCTCAAGCCAAGTAATCTTCCCATTAATGAATTCTGTGTTGCTTTACAGGGTCTTTTGTCCTAACTCAACCCCCAGATCTTTGAAAAGCAACACTGTCAAAATTAGTTTGCTGGAAACTTAGCTCCAAAAATGGTATGAAATGTTGGTTTTAAGGAAGTGTGTTCAGTAGAATCTAGATTTCTTATTGTATTAGTTTATTTTTGCATGACTATAAAGAAATAGCTGATTCTGGGTAATTTATAAAGGAAAAAAGTTTAATTGGCTTATGGTTCTGCAGGCTGTACAGGAAGCATGATGCCAACATCTGCTCCTGGTGAGGGCCTCAGGAAGCTCACTGTCATAGTGGAAGGTAAAGTGGGAGCAGGCATATCACATGGTGAAAGTCAGAGTGATGGGGTGGGGAGAAGTCCTATAGTCTTTTAGACAACCAGTCCTCCTCTGAACTGTTAGAGTGAGAACTCACTTATCACCAAGGGGATGGTGTTAATCCATGCATGAGGGATCCACCCCCATGTTCCAGTACTTCCCATTAGTCCTCACCTCCAGCATGAGGGATCACATTTCAACATGAGATTTGGAGAAGCACACATCCACACCGTATTACTTGTAAACAGATGTTGATAAAAACCCAAGAATACTTCAGTGGTGCCTGGAAAGTGGTATACACTTTACAAAAGGAGAGTTTTCCAGTCTTTGTGGGAAGAGGCTACTTTTTAATATAATTACTTTGTTGATAGTAAGAATAAGGATATATATATATCCTTACAGTTAAAAAGTGCTTTTACAAAAGTTCTTTTATTTGATCCTTAAAGCATCCCTGAAAGCTAAGTAGGGCATATGTGAAGTATTGGGAGGTTAAATGACTTGGCCAGGAACACACAGACAATTAGGAGCAAAGTTGAGATATGGACCCAAATTTAACACAGTTTTCAACTCTATATTCTGTGCTTTTCTCAGTATACCATACTATCTAAAACTTCACAAAATACATTCATTTGAATCCCACATAAATCACATGAAGTAGATAACTTTTATTGAATTACTGTAACATGCCAGATATTTTAGTTTTGGTGTAACATTAATTCTTAAAATAGTCTTAAGATATCATTTTTTTTTTCCAAACAAGGAAAACTAGGGCTCAAAGACACTTTCCTGAGGTCCCAATTAAGTGACAGATCCCAATTCAAACCCTGGTTTCTCTTATTCCAAAGCCTGTCTTGTTTCCACCAAACAAAATGTCATTACTGATTTCTCTAGTATGTGTCCAGTTCAACTCACAGTTTGCTGTTTTTCCATTTGGCCAGTGAAGTGTTAGAGAACTTTGTTTTGCTTTGTTTCTTTTCATTATAGTATGACCGAAGTGGATTTTTTCCAATGGTTGCTTTGATTTGGGTCTGTCATTTTCCAAGTTCGTCCTTAGACAAGTCATTCAACCTTTTGAGCTTATTTCCTCTTCATAAACAAAACAAAGCAAAAAATTGGTCAAGATTTCTTGCAGCTCTATTAAAATTTTGGTTATCTTGGAACGGTAGGACAGGCCGGAATGATGGTGATCTGTGTACCTTTTTTATGCATCTCTTTATTACTGTTATTATTATAAGTTTAATGCTGATGATATATTTTGCAGCATTTTATAAAAAGATTTTTTTTAAAAATCTTTGACCCAAGTGTGTCTATGACTGTCGTCTGTTTAATACTGAAAAGTCATTTGGTGGGAATGACCTATTAGAATTCCATAACTAGCCATACTTTTCTCCTATTTTACTTTGGCAATCAAGAGTAAAAACAAACACTTTATTTTTGTGACATAGTGAATAGGAGAGGTCAGATATGTCAGAGTTCATTGCTAGATTTGGGGAAAGAAATTACTCTTGGTAATTTCGGTAGATAAAAAGTTGTTGCCAAAATGGAAATATTTTATGTGAAGTTCCCATCAATTGTGAGTTTCTTACAGTCATTTCACCAAAAAAATAAATAAATAAAAATAAAGTCATTAAGGTGACCAAACTACACCGGTAGTTTGTTCTATTTAATTAGCTTCTGCTTGGTCAGTAAATTACTGTGTCCTTTTGGTCTGCATCTCAAATAAAAGAAGAATCACACAATATATTTAAATTGATTCTTTAATTTCTATCAAAAGGTTGTAGGTTCTATTTGAAGTTGAGAATACATTATTAAGTGTTGTATGGCAATTTTCTCCTTTTCTTAGGTCATACAGTTACTCATGAAAAGTTGTTTCTCAGTTTTTAAACTCAAACTATATTTATTTGAAATGATGGCCAAATTTAAATTTTGTTAGTTTGTATGTATTCTGATTTTTTTTAATAGCCTCAGAAATGCCTAAATAGGCTTTTTTCAAAATTATTAATATCTGACTTTCAAAAAGCTGTCTGGACCTGAGGACAGATTCTCCCTGGGATTTATGTTTTTAGCACTAAAAGCTAGACAACTTGCAGCAGGGGGAGTTTAGGGGAAAAGGCAGGTAAGTATGGGTCCTAAGCAAACTTCTAATTTTCTTTCAATTTCCATATAAGTATAGTTATTTATTCCAGTAATGTCTTATTTGGTTGTAGGAGTGGCAAACTGTCATATTTTAATCTCCCCCTTTTGCCATGGAAGATATAGATGTGTAGAAATATGCCTGACAGAATTGTATATTGGTTTGTCATAATTTTTTATTCCCTTACTCCCAAAATGCACTGGAATTGACATTTACAAAAAAATACATTTACATTTAGGTGGTTGAACATAGAAGTAAAAAGAGAGCATATGACATGTAAAGGAAGTAGGAGGAGCATTGGTTTTTATTTTTCTGTATATATGCCTTTGTCACTTTATTCATCACTTGTGGAACACTTGCAAAGAACTAGACACTGCAATTAGAGTCAAAATGGCAGGTGTGATAAATATATAACAGAAGTATGTGAAGGGAGCTATAGGAACACAGAAGATGAACATATGAAAATCAGGACAACAGGTAATGGAGGTGACACAGTGAGCCTAGAAGACTATACAGTATTCTTCTGAGTGCTGTTAGAAGAATATACAGTATTCTAACTCAGAGGAGAAGGTGAGACCTTCCCGATAAAGGGAGCAGTTTATACAGAGGCATGGAAGTAGATTAGGGAATTGTGAGCAATTCCAGTGAAGCTTTTGGGGGACTGGGACACGGAAACAAATATTAAACAAAAATGAAATTATCTCCATTTTACAGATGAGGAAAATGAAGTTCAGAGAAGTTGAAACTTCTCTAGAGTCTTGAAAGTAGCATAGGTAGGATTTTAACCTAGATCTTTCTGATTCTTAAGTTCATGGGCTTTCTAAATACAGGTCACTGCCTTCCATAGGATCTGCTTATTGTTCTTAAGAACTAACATTAGCTCTGTCCTCAGCTGTCAAGCCAATTGTGTAGTGGTATGAAACTTAGCATTTTTTTGTTGTTGCCTGTTTTAAGGAAGCCTTTTAAGGAGAGCAATAAATATACTCTCTTAGCACTAAATGCAGAGAAGAATTCAGTTTCTTATGTGCAAGGTATTAGATATCATAATGAAATTAAGTCAGTTGTAATTTTACAAAAGTTACAGCAAGAAATATCTGTTAACCCTTGAGAAGGACAGCATCATAAATCATAGTACAGAAAAGGCATTTCTGCAGGGAAGGAAGCTAAAGTACTCCAAGTATATTGCTTTTTGGTCATCTGACTTGATGTAGAAAACCCAGAAGAATGACAATTTATTGGTTTTAACTGTAATTTTGACAGGAGTTGGCCACTGGCCAGTCTTAGACCAAACTCTGATGAGAGAGAACCAAGAGTCTGTGTTTTATTTTGTTGCTGGAAGCAAGATTCATAGTCTTTAGCTATTATATTCATAGGAGCCAACATTGACATTTTGCTATTAAAATTATATTGCCTGACTTGTGTTCTTGCTGAACAGAGAGGCTATCTTATTTAACAGAGTAGAGCATTTATATATGCCTGGACAGAGCCAAAGCAGTTTTGGAAGATGGTAAACCAAGCTCCAGCTTTTGTGTTCCCTCTCTACCAGTAACCTATTGATGTGATGATAAAGATACATGTATAAAGAATAAAACCATGGTACTGGTGAAAACAGAAGAGGATGTCATTGGAATAGCAAAGGTTTGGGCACAGTTCTCAAAGATACAAAGTAGATAGGACTGTTTTGATGCATAAACTAAAGTAGAGAAAACTGCAGCCTAGAACACAAATGGTAACGGCCACAGGGAGGTTTCCTGATAGAGAGAACCATCGGAGGATTCCAGGTTGGAATTTTGCAGTATTGAAATCAAGAATTAACTTAAGCAAGAATCAGGGTAGTTGAGCCAGTGGGCCGATTCTTCTTCTGTGCATTTGGAGTAACTTTCTATAGCATTTTCTGTAGCTGCTTTCTAAACATAATGGATTCTTGACTTGGTTAGGTCCCATGGTATAAGTGTCTGACATGGTAGAAAGTCACAGTAGAACCTAAAGTGACTAGACTTTTATAGCCAACCCAGAAGAAAACATGAAAGACAAGTCTACTCAGGAGTGAAATACCTACCCAGAATAAAATCCCAATGTGAAGCTCCCTTTGACAGTTGCAGTAATTTAAAGTAAAAGTATACCTGCCTTCTCCCAGCACATATACACAGAAGGAAAGCCCAATTGTCAACAGGATGAGCTCACTTATACTTATGGCACTAAGGGGTGAGGCCTTTTATGTAAATCTCATAGCTCCGAAGGAAACGTATCCCAGTTGCCTATACTAATCAATCTAATCACTTATTCATGGGTTTGAAAGGAGCACTAATGATCATCAGATATTTGAGGAAAACAGCATGAATGAGACCAAGTTGAATAAACAGAACAGCTCACCCAAAGTAGAAAGGACAAAGAATGGAGAACTTAAAAAAAATTAAATTAATATCCTCAGATTTTCCTTCCAGCCTCTACCTACGATGTAGGTGGAAGGAGTTTCACTTCCACCCTAACAATAAAAAAAAAACTGGATAATGTACAAAGTCATAACTTTTCTTAAATCCTTCAGAAAACTAGGGTCTCAAGGCAACCAAGTAGGTTGAGTATGATGAAAGACAGACGGCCTCCAAGGAGACCTAGGGTGTGAGTACTGATTACTATTGGCAGAGCGTGGGAAGAAGTTGGGGCTGCTGTATAATAAGGTAAAACAATTGAGCAAAAGTTTTTAACAAATTGAGCTAAAGTTTTTAACTAGTGTGAACTAGTATGTGACTATAGCAGTTATAAGGCAGTTCATACCAGCTTGCAGTTTCTTCTGCATTGACCTCTATTGGATATTCACAAGAAAGATTGAGGACAGGTTAGGAAATCTTTGTTCTTCTGCAGGTAATGTGTCTTCTTTCTATGGCTGCCTTGAATATTTTCTCTTCACTTCCGATTTTCAGCAGTTTGAATATAGTGGTCTAGCGATATGTCAGGGCAAGAAGGAGGGAGGAAGGGAATATATGTGTTTTTAGGTGGATCACCTGAGGTCAGGAGTTTGAAACCAGCTTGTCCAGCACGGTGAAATCCATTTCTACTAAAAACAAAAAATTAGCCAGACTTGGTGGTGGGCACCTGTAATTCCAGCTACTTGGGAGGCTGAGGCAGGAGAATCGCTTAATCCCGGGAGACGGAGATTGCAGTGACCTGAGATTGTACCACTGCACTCAAGCCTGGGCAACAGTGAGACTCTGTCTTAGACAACAAGCAAACAAAAAAAGATAATCAACTTTCTAAAGCAAAAATAATGAGTTTGTGAGCTTATTGCATACATGAAGTAAAATATATGGAGATTGAAAACTGGGAAAAGGAAGAAATGGCCGGGCGTGGTGGCTCACGCCTGTAATCTCAGCACTTTGGGAGGCCGAGGCGGGTGGATCACTTGAGGCCAGGAGTTCGAAATCAGCCTGTCCAACATGGCGAAACCCCGTCTTAAAAAAAAAAAAAAAAGGAAAAGGAAGAACTGAAAGTGTACTATTTTTAGTTTTTTAATACTCTATATGAAGTGGTATAATATTACAACTTGAATGTTTCTAATCAGAAAATATGATTTTTGAGTGCCAACAAAGGAAATACTCATTGGAGCATTTCAAATTTCAGATTTTGGGGTTTACGGTTGTTGAACCAGTATGTATAATGCAAATATTTCAAAATCTGAAAAAATTTTAAATCTAAAACATTTCCCATCCCAAGCATTTTGGATAAGGTATGCTCGACCTGTTTTTGAAGGTAGACTATGCTTAATAAAAGATATATATTGTAAACTCCTGGGCAACCACTAAACTTTCTTTTTTTTCTTTGTTTAATGTAACCTACAGTTTACTTTATTATTATTATTTTTTTCTTTTTATTGCATTTTAGGTTTTGGGTACATGTGCAGAACATACAAGATAGTTGCATAGGTACACACGTGGCAGTGTGTTTTGCTGCCTTCTGCCCCTTCACCCATATTTGGCATTTCTCCCCATGCCATCCCTCCCCCACTCCCCCCCCCAGCGCTGTCCCTCCCCTATTTCCCCCAATAGACCTCAGTGTGTAGTACTCCCTTCCCTGTGTCCATGTGTTCTCATTGTTCATCACGCACCTATGAGTGAGTATATACAGTGTTTCATTTTCTGTTCCTGTGTCAATTTGCCGAGAATGATGTTCTCCAGATTCATCCATGTCCCTACAAAGGACACGAACTCATCAGTTTTGATTGCTGCATAATATTCCATGGTGTATATGTGCCACATTTTCCCAGTCCAGTCTATCATCGATGGGCATTTGGGTTGGTTCCAGGTCTTTGCTATTGTAAACAGTGCTGCAATGAACATTCGTGTGCATGTGTCCTTATAGTAGAACGATTTATAGTCCTTCGGATATATACCCAGTAATGGGATAGCTGGGTCAAACGGAATTTCTATTTCTAGGTCCTTAAGGAATCGCCACACTGTCTTCCACAATGGTTGAACTAATTTACACTCCCACCAGCAGTGTAAAAGTGTTCCTATTTCTCCACATCCTCTCCGGCATCTGTTGTCTTCAGATTTTTTAATGATCACCATTCTAACTGGTGTGAGATGGTATC
>JAPYYA010003446.1:0-12854 GCA_028533165.1 Leontopithecus rosalia | reverse complement strand
CACCTCCTGGGTTCAGGCAATTCTCCTGCCTCAGCCTCCTGAGTAGCTGGGATTACAGGCACGTGCCACCATGCCCAGCTAATTTTTTGTATTCTTTTTTTTAGTAGAGACAGGGTTTTACCATGTTGACCAGGATGTTCTCGATCTCTTGACCTCGTGATCCACCCACCTCGGCCTCCCAAAGTGCTGGGATTATAGTCGTGAGCCACCGCGCCCGGCCTAATAATTCTTATATTAGAACATATAAGCAATCTATTTAAAATAAATATAAAAGGGAATATAGTATTACCCCTGTTTTAATCAATATTCTGGAAAAAAGATTCAAAAGAAATGCTTCAAATACATAACAGTGGGTATCTCTGAGTTGTTTTGTGACGTGGTAAAAGCCCCACAACACGGCATACCTCAGACATACCTCAGCTTTCTGTTGAAACTGCTCTCTATTACCCAAATGTGAATAAGTGATTAAGGACTCTAATTTCCACCCTACCCAGACAATGTGTAAACAAATGGTAATCTTGACTTTTATTTATTTATTTTTTTTCGAGACAGAGTTTTGCTCTTGTTACCCAGGCTGGAGTGCAATGGCGTGATGTCGGCTCACCGCAACCTCCGCCTCCTGGGTTCAGGCAATTCTCCTGCCTCAGCCTCCTGAGTAGCTGGGATTACAGGCACGCGCCACCATGCCCAGCTAATTTTTGTATTTTTAGTAGAGATGTGGTTTCACCATGTTGACCAGGATGGTCTCGATCTCTTGACCTCGTGATCCACCCACCTCAGCCTCCCAAAATGATGAGGTTACCGGCGTGAGCCACCATGCCTGGCATAATCTTGACTTTTGTGAACCACTTAAGTAACAATCAGAATGTCAAAAGTCCCCTGGCCCTTGGAATGTCCAGAGCCCCTCACCCTCATGTCCGCCCAGGAGGTGGTTTACATAATCCACTAGTCTGAAGCCCCTCACCCCCACCCCTGCTGCTCACCTTCACTCCCGAGGTGGTTTTATGGGTATAAAAGGTCTTGACACCCTCCTTTCGGGGCCATAGGTTGGAGAGACGCGAGTCCTCCGTGGCCGCTGGCAATGAAGACCCTGTAATTTGGCATACTTTTGTCTTGCGGTTGACTTTCTATGCTCCGGCCAGTACAGCCTCTTGATTACGGATGATTAAAACCGTTCTTTTCTTCATACATTACTCTACGCTTCAAGTTTTCTTCAATAAGCACTTATTAGTTTTATGTTGGAAAAGATATTTAATTGTCTAAAAATATGAAATCATGTAGGAAAAGGCCTACTTTACAGATGTGAATACAAAGGCCAAAAGAGATGAAGTCATGGGTTTATATCTTGTTACAAGCAAAGCCAATGTAAAATCCTGGCTGGCTCCTCAAATCCATTGCTGTCTGCCTTTCCAGCTCTCATTGTTTATGGACACGAGGAATTAAAATTGATGGAGTTCATTTACTTCCTTTTCCAAAACGTCCCTGTCAGGGTTTGGGCTCACGTAAGAAAGGATTTCTGAAAACTTTTCTCCCCCACTAAGAGTTTCCAGGGGTGGTGAAAGAGAGACTTCATCGTGACGCAGGCGGTGAGCCTACTCCTGGAGTGAAGAAGTGGAGGAGAAAAGCTAAGCATGTGCTAGAGGAGGCAGGCTGCAAAGCAGGAGCACTGATTCAGGACGTGGATGATCTCATTTCTAGAGTCATTATGACAGTGACTCCCACTAATTAGCTATGTGACTATGGGCAACTCTCTCTCTGTCCCAAAGTTCTTCTTCTAAAAAGATAGAAAGACAGAGGGAGAGAGTCTGTGCCAGGTGACCTTCAAGTTTCTTTCAAGTGATAATGCTCTGCATTTTAAACACACACAAAAAACTGTATGCTAAATGGATGCTTTTCAAAAGCAAGCATATTTTCATAGACAAGACACAAAGCAAAATCAGTTTTTGCAAAAAGGGACCAAAATAATGAATACAATGCAAAGCCAGCATTTAAAACACAAACGACAAGTAGAAAGCAAATGCACAATCAGTTAGATGGGAACATAAACTCCTCTTGCCCAGCGGTTTTAGTGGTGAATTGTTTGTAATCAGGGAAACAAAATAGGCAGCACGGATAGCAAGAAAGTCGTGAGCAACCAAACTCTGCAGAAACAAGCATGGTGGAAGAAGGGGTGAATGACGCCCATATATACACACACACACACATTTTTTCCTTTGAAAGGAAAGTATGATACACACACACACACACAACCTTTAAAGGAAAATGAGCCAAGTCCTGGGCTCAAGTGATCTTCCCCGTTCAGCCTCCTGAATTGCTAAGACTGCAGTCATGCAGCATCACACCTGGCTAATTTCTATTTTTAATTTTTTTTAAAACTAACTCTGAGGAATTTTATTATAAAAAGCTAATACTCATATACATAAAGTAATATGTACTTAAAATTCATGATGCATTTACTTCATTTTTTAGCTTGACCTTCTAGTAGATCTTTAGCTTCATTGATTTTGGCTGCAATATAAGGAGCTCCTCCTCTGTCAGGATGATTTCAAGGCATAATTCGTCGATGAGCATCTCTTAGTTTCCCTTTATTGGCAGTAGGGCTTACACCTAGTATTAATGCTGCTCCCCGTTTTGCCATTTTGGGTTCAAACCCACCTCTGTTATAGCCACCACTGAAGGCAGATTTTAGTAGACTTTGAAAAACTTGTTTTGCTTGAGGCTCCATATGCTTCATGAATTGCAAAACATAACGGCCTGCAAATCCTGCAGCTGCAATGATCAGCCCAACTGCTACCATTGTTCTGGCCATGGCTACTGCGGCTGGGTTCCCTTGCTTCCACCGGGGGCCCGGCTCATCCCAGCACAGAGATCGCGGCTGACACCCACATGCCTGGAGCAGAGAGCTCTATTTTTTATTTTTATTTTTTGAGACAGCTGTGTTGCCAGGCTGGAGTGCAGTGGTGTGATCTCGGCTCACTGCAACCTCCAACTCCCTGCTTCAAGCAATTCTCCTCCCTCAGCCTCTCAAGTAGCTGGGATTACAGGCATGTGCCACCCCGCCTAGCTAATTTTTGTATTTTATAGAGATGGGGTTTCACCATGTTGGCCAGGATGGTCTCAATCTCCTGACCTCGTGATCTGCCTGCATCAGCCTCCCAAATTGTTGGGATTGCAGGCATGAGCCACCATGCCTGGCTTAATTTTTTTTTTTTTTTGTAGAGATGGGATGGGGAATGGAGGGTCTTGCTATGTTGCCCAGGCTGGCCTTGAACTGGGATCAAGCGATCCTCTCACCTTGGCCTCCCAAAGTGCTGGAATTATGGACGTGAGCCACTACACCCAGGCCCTTAAAAGCATATTATTTGTCATCACTAGCTATCTGCTTCAAGTGGGAGAGAAAGAGAAGCTGCTTCAGGAGTTCATAAGACTTCTGGGCTGTTTCACCCAAGACCTCTTATTGATTAATCACTTTATGGAGGGCTACGTTGCTTAGAGATGAGCTATGGAAGTGAGAAAGCTGAAGAGAGAAAAAAAAACATATGGGGGGAGAGATAACATGAGTTGGTTATGTTATGTGACAGAAACAACCCATATTCTCTCTCCTCAACCTGACCCTGCCAATTCTATCGTGTAACTCACTTAGCGGACTTCCATCCAAGATTAGCAGTAAGGTCTAAAGAAACCTGAAGAACATGACCATTAACCTACATTTTCACTTATTCATCCCCAGACATTTCTAAATGGAAGGGGTGCAATCTGGAAGGGGGAGGGAATCTGGAAGGGGTGCAAGCACCGGGGCAACCACTCAAGTCCTGGGTGTGAGTGGAGGTAAGTGTTGGGAGCGTGGTTAAAGTTTTGGCGGGTGTTGGCAGGTAACTTTTTTGTAGCAAAATGGTCTGTGGCGCCCCCAAGGTGCTGCTTGCCGAGATGTTTCTTGTTCCTCTAGAGTCACTATGTGAGTGAGTGTATCTTCAGAATGAGCTTTCTTGATTTTATCTAACTTTGCAAGTTCCTATAGTCAACAAGCTGATTCAGCAGAAATGAGATTAGACCTATCAGTATGAAAGCGTCCAGTGTATATTTCTGTAAGTACTATAGCTATAACCATTTTTTTTTTTGAGACAGAGTTTCACTCTTGTTACCCAGGCTGGAGTGCAATGGCGAGATCTTGGCTCACCGCAACCTCTGCCTCCTGGGTTCAGGCAATTCTCCTGCCTCAGCCTCCTGAGTAGCTGGGATTACAGGCATGTGCCACCATGCCCAGCTAATTTTTTGTATTTTTTAGTAGAGACAGGGTTTCACCATGTTGACCAGGATGGTCTCGATCTCTTGACCTCGTGATCCACCCGCCTCGGCCTCCCAAAGTGCTGGGATTACAGGCGTGAGCCACTGCGCCTGGCCCAGCTATAACCAATTTTTTTTCTCTGCAGGGAAGAAGAAATGCTGGATTCCTGATGGTGAGCATGCTTACATTGAGGCTGAGGTACAAGGGAGTGAAGATGATGGAACAGTAATTGTTGAGACAACAGATGGTAAGGTAAAGGAATTTTTATTTCATTGTGGGGATAACTATCTTCTCTATTTATCAAATAACTAAATATATTCTTTCTATAATATTTTAATTAAAGACCTGGGGTAGGAGATGCTACTGACTCACTTTGAAGTCATTCATTTTAAGAAGCGCCTCCTTAAGTGTACAGGTGTAGTGGCTCATGACTATAATCTGAGCGCTTTGGGAGGCTGAGGCAGGCAGATTGCTTGAGCCCAGAAGTTTGAGACCACCTTGGGCAACATGGCAAAATCCTGTCTCTACAAAAAATACAAAAATAAGCCAGGCATGGTGGTATGTGCTTGTAGTCCCCAGCTACTTGGGAGGCTGAGGTGGGAGGATCACCTGAGTCTGTGGAGGTCAAGGTTGCAGTGAGCAGTGATCACACCACTGCACTCCAGCCTGGGCAGCCAGAGTGAGACCCTGAAGTGAAGACCACGAAGGGAAGGGAAGGGGAGGGGAGGGGAGGGGCGGGGAGGGGAAAGGAGGGTAAGGGGAAGGGAAGGGGAAATAAAGAAAGGAAGGAAAGAAGGAAGGAAGGAAGGAAAAAAATTTTTTTTAAAAAAGATCCTTTACTTACCATCAAAGATTTAATGAAGAACAGTGAATAAATCAGAGTAAAACAATTGCCAGTGGCAAGGATTATTGACTAGAACTCACAGCCATTTTCTGGATCCCACCGACGAGGATTGTTAAAATGAGTCTTCGGAAGCAAACCCCTAGTGACTTCTTAAAGCAAATCATTGGACGACCAGTTGTGGTAAAATTAAATTCTGGAGTGGATTATCGAGGGATCCTGGCTTGCCTGGATGGCCATTTTCACTTTTTCATCAATGTTTCAAGTTAGTTTTTTTAGAAAGGTCTGCCATGGCGTGAATAATGACTTAAAGAACCGTGAAGCAAGCTATGTTTGTAGGGTCAAGAGTGAGATGTATAATTTGAATAAAAGTGGCATAGTGTCACAGAAGCCAAGAGATGGGGGAATGGCCAGTAATGTCAAATGCTGCAGAAGGAGACTGAGAGTTGGAGAGAGCCTTGGATTTCAGAATGAGGAGGTTATCCATGAACTCTGAAAGAAAAGGTTATACCAAGTTTGAGGTAGAAGCTCGACTCTGAGGTTCACAGAGGAAATGTGTAGTGAAGCCATACCAGCCCCAGCCCTCCTCCCTGCCACCAAGGCATTCAGAGCAGCAGGGTAACATTGAGAAGACAGCTGACTTCCAGAACCTTTGCCTACATTTCTGACTTCACATTACCTGCCACTCCGTGGTATAAGCCTAGCCCCATTTCTGTCCTGACTTCAATGCACATTTCCTTATAGATTTTACAGATGACTCCCTGCCAATATTCCCTCCTCTAAGCTCCTTTCAATTCTGCCTCTTCCTAAATCCATAACAAGCCACATCCTATAACAAACGATATTCTTGTTGCCGAGAAAGTTTGTCTTTTTAATGCTATCTTTGTTTTTAGGCAATTTGTGTTCTAATGTGTTGCAATCTGATATTTAAAATTTTGGAAGCTACTCATAAACTACCACACAGAATGCTTTCATATGTCTTCCTGACAGTCAATATCCATTATGAACAAAAATCTCAAATTAGGTAGATGTTATATAACTCATGAAATTAGGAAAAGAACTTGGTCCTTTTCAACTGGAATACAAATAGGTGGACAAGTGAAAATTCAGCAAGAAATTTTCCTTAGTCCTAAATTAGTAAACTAAAAAATAGAGAGAAACTCAATCAGGGTCATTTAGCCTTGGGACAATATTTTATTAAAAAACATCCCCCAAAGAAATCTCATGCCCATTAGCAGTCACAACCCCTTCTTTCCTCCTGCACCAGCCCCACGCGATCACCGATCTGCTTTCTATCTCTGCAGATTTGCCTATTCTAGCAGCTTCAGACAAATTAGAGCGTATAATTGGTGGCTGTTTCTTTCTGGCTTCTTTGACTTAGCATGAAGTTTTTGAGGTTCATTCACAATGTCACCTGAATAAATGTTTCATTCTTTTTTATGGATAAATTGATTCCATTTTATGGATATGCCAGGTTATTCATCCATTCATCAGCTGGTGGTCACTGGGTTGTTTGTATGTTCTGACTATTATGAATGATTCTATGAACATACATGTACAAGCCTCTCTTGGGTGTATATCTTCGGAGTGCACTTGCTGGGTTGCATGGTAACTCTTTGTTTAGCATTTTGAGAAACTGCCAAACTTCTATCCAAAGTGGCTACCATTTTACATTTCCACCAGAACATGTAAGGATTACACTTTCTCCACATCCTCACTGACACATTTTCTTTTCTTTTTGGTTACAGCCATTCTAGTGGGCATGAAATGGTATTTTTATGAGATTTTTATTTGCATTTCCCCAGTGACTAAGGATGTCAAGCATCTTTTCATGTACATATTAGCCATTTGTTTGTCTCTTTCAGATAAATGTCTATTCGAGCTTTTTGCCCATGTTTTATCGGGCTATCACCTCTTCATTATTCAGTTGTAAGAGTTCTTTTTACCTTCGGAATGTAAATCCCTTATCACATGTATTATTTGCACATATTTTCTCTCAGTCTACGCATTGTCTTTTCGTTTTGTTAACGATGACCAGCTAAATTTTATTAGGCCTCCAGATGTGAGGCTTGCTCTTCTGAGCTCATTCTGCAAAAGCGCTGTCCCTTCAACAGTACTTAAGGGGGGTTGTGATGATAATGTGGCTATGACCACAGGAAGCAGAGCATGAAAGCCCTTGATGCAGGTAGTAAAAAGAGTCTGAAGGTGGTTTATTTTGTCCTGCTTGTCCTTCCTTCACTCAGTGAAGGTCCCATTCCCCCAGCCTCACTCTCTCTCTGTCTCCCTGGCTCCAGGATTCCTCTTCCTGATGTTAGAAGTGACTCCACTTCCAATCACCTTTGGTCTTTGTAACATTAACAGAGGCAATAAATCCAGTGGGTGTAAAGGAGTAAAGTACTACTTATTGATAAAACTGGGAATGAAAAATAATAGAAAAATAGACTCAGGGAAAGGGGGAGGCTTTTGAAGTTGTATGAGTTGTGATTACATTCTGCATGGGTTTGAGGGGAGATGAGGAGTCCTTGAAATACAGAAACTGAGGAAACTCAAAAGAAGGATTACTGTTCGAACAATGTTAAAGAAGACAGATGGATAGAAATTGAATTAACAATGTAAAAAAGCCGGGCGCGGTGGCTCACGCCTGTAATCCCAGCACTTCGGGAGGCTGAGGCGGGTGGATCACGAGGTCAAGAGATCGAGACCATCCTGGTCAACATGGTGAAACCCCGTCTCTACTAAAAATACAAAAAATTAGCTGGGCACGGTGGCGCGTGCCTGTAATCCCAGCTACTCGGGAGGCTGAGGCAGGAGAATTGCCTGAACCCAGGAGGCGGAGGTTGCGGTAAGCCGAGATCGCGCCATTGCACTCCAGCCTGGGTAACAAGAGCGAAACTCCATCTCAGAAAAAAAAAAAAGAAGCATGTAAAGAAGAATGTAAAAAAAAGAATGTAAAAAAAAGAAGAATGTAAAAAAAGAATGTAAAGTGTCAGAGCCTTGGAAAGAAGCCGTCACCAACTAGGATTAAATAGGGCAATCAGTTGACACAAATATTTATTAATTGTGGAAAAGGGCTATCAAAAGGGTGTTAGGAAATCTGTGAGAAGAATCCCAAGAAACTATTTATAGTTTTAATCAAGATATTAGTATTTATTGAGTATCTACCATATCCCAGGCATTGTGATAGATGCTTGAATAACTGTAGTTATTGAGACGACAACATCAAAAATGAACATGCATGTGCAAGCTTTTGAACTTCATTAAAGAAGAAAACCAGGAGCCGCGGTGGCTCCAGCCAGTTGTCCTGGCGCTCGAGTAGGCGAGGTTATGAGTTCAAGGCCAACCTGAGCAACGTAACAAGCTCTTGTTGAGTAACAACAACAACAACAAAAAGCTGGGCACAGTGGCTCACGCCTGTAATCCCAGCACTTTGGGAGGCCGAGGCGGGTGGATCACGAGGTCAAGAGATCGAGACCATCCTGGTCAACAAGGTGAAACCCCCTCACTACTAAAAAAACAAAAATTAGCTGGGCATGGTGGCGCGTGCCTGTAGTCCCAGCTGCTCAGGAGGCTGAGGCAGGAGAATTGCCTGAACCCAGGAGGCGGAGGTTGCGGTGAGCTGAGATCACGCTATTGCACTCCAGTCTAGGTAACAAGAGCGAAACTCCATCTCAAAAAAAAAGAAAAAAGACAACATCAAAAATCCTTCTTAAGGTACTTACAATCTAGCCAGAAAATAGTCTAACATAGTCGATTATTAAAGCGTACACAAGAGTATTAAGGTAAAGATAGTACAAGCGGTAAGACTTAACAAAAGAGGACAAGCTGATGAACTGGAGTAGTTGGGAACGTCTGATGGAGGAGACAGGTTTTGAACTAGGTCTGGAGGGATAAGGTCTGCCTCCTGAATCCTCCACTCCAGATTTCTTCTAAGTGTCTAAGGTATGTTGGGACGTGAAGGACTAGGGGTTGGGGTTGGATCATGTGTAATATGATCTATGTACCCTCAGAGGGAACCAGGGCTAGCAAGAAGCCACAAACTTAAGGTACTGCAAGATAGAAAATCTTGGTATAACAAAAACACTATGTTTGCTTCATCTTTAGGAAACGAGAGGGCTTTTTCAGGGAGAACACCTATTTCTTCCACAAAGGTTGACTTAATTTCTTCTGGCCCCATCCCCTAATGAGGAATCTTTTTTTCTTTTTGAGTCTGAATATTCTTTCTAATGCATGGGAAAATGAATCAGCATAGGAGACAGGCGAATATATCACATGTTTTACTTCTCTCTGCAGAGTCTGAGCATACAAGAGGACAAAATCCAGCAGACGAATCCTCCGGAGTTTGAAATGATTGAGGACATGGCAATGCTGACTCACCTCAATGAGGCCTCCGTGCTGCATACTCTGAAGGGGCGCTATGGCCGGTGGATGATCTATGTGTGTAATATGCTTTCCTCTCAACTGTCATGCTGGCACTCACATTGGACGTCCCAATCCCTCCTGGGTGATCTCTTACATTGAGTTTAAGCATGCTCACGTGGGGATAGTCCTTAAGGAATTTCTACTGGGATAGGACCTTATCTTAGCGTTTCCCCAATTTTATTTTGTCAACATTCATGTGCCTTCCCACAGGCCATCCTTAGTTAAAAGCATGAGGCTTAAAGCCTGGTGGACCAGTCATCAGCACTGTCACTTACAAGTTAGTGATTAATGAGTGAGATGATTTTTTCATCATCATTAAATCGACGATGGTTAGTTGCTCTGGTTTTCGGACTTACTCAAAAACTACGCAGCAGAAGCAGTGCTAAATAGATTAAGCTAAGATGTAGCATCGAGGACCCATTGCCATTGAAACTGTAGCACGCAACCAGCTTGCTCCTCAGCTCTCTGATTTACCATGTAACTGTGTTAGTTTCCCTGGGATGCTGCAACAAAATTACTACAAACTGGGTGCCTTAAAACAACGGAAATTGTTCTCTTACAGTGCTGGAGGCCAGCAGTCCAAAATCAAACCCAATCAGCAGAGCTGCACTCCTTCTGGAGACTCTTTGGGAAATCCTTCCTCATCTCTTCCAGCTTCTAGTGGCTCTGGCGTTCCTTTTGTTCACAACACTCTAGTCCCTGCCTCCATTGTCACATCACCCTCTCCTCTGTGGGTCTCCTTATAAGAACACGAGTTACTGGAGACCCACCTGAAGGTCATCGTCCTGAGATCCTTAAATTCCGTTTGTAAATATCCCATTTTTTCCAAATAAGATTACATTCACAGGCTCTGGAGATTAGGACATAAACATATCTATGTGGGGGCCACAATTCAACCCCTTCAGTGACTAAGTGACCACATGAGCTATTCCTTCTCAGTGCCCTAAAAGTCAAGCCCCTGATCTTGCGGAGGCAGAGTCCCCTCCGGCCTCAAATGCCTGATGGCTAGTTACTGAAGTCTCTGCAGGCCTGCCGTTAGGGTCTTCTCTGTCTTCAGAAGTTCCATGAGGTGGATGTGTTAGTAATTAGCAGGCCTCCCAGGAGACAGGTAATCCCAGGTCCTGATGTTACTCTAACCTGGTTCTGTCTCTTCTTGTTAGAAGTCCCTTCTCTACATGATTCCAAAAGCTCTCCTCTGAGTTCCTTTATAAGTAATATTTGAGCAAATGTTACTTGACAGTGGAAGAGCTGACAGACCTGGAAGTATTTCTAATCTAGTTTCTGAAATCTTTTCTGATCTTCCCTCAGACATATTCAGGTCTCTTCTGTGTGACCATAAACCCATACAAATGGCTTCCCGTGTATCAGAAAGAAGTTGTGGCCGCCTACAAAGGGAAGAGGCGATCAGAGGCTCCCCCTCACATCTTTGCTGTCGCCGATAACGCATTTCAGGACATGCTTCACAGTGAGTAGCTGCCCTACAAAATGAAAAGTAAAAATATCTGATCTACTTTTTCTCTATGTCCCTACGAAGCACTTAGGCATTGTGAGCGGAGCATGGCCTTTACAGTTTAGCTAATCACTTGAAGGCTCTGTTTCCCTCTGGATAAAATGTGGGCAAAATAGTATCTACCTCCTAGGGTTATTGGGCCGATTCGTTTGTACATCAAAGTGAGGTAATGCATTTAAAGTGCTCGGTCCAGTAGCTGGCCCAGAGTAAGCCCCCATAGATGTTAGCCTTTATTACATAAAGCATCAGCTACAGTGCCTGGCACAAAGAAGTGATGCTGTAGCTATTATTACACAATGATTCTTAAAAAGCTTAAAATGGCAAGAATCTCAACCATTAGTTGATTATCATTTGTATGTAGAGCAAAGAAATAGGCCTTTAATTTATGTGTTCTTATCACTGGCATACATAGGGGCAAGAGAAAATCCATTTTACTCTGTACCATTTGAGTGGTATTTTACTCCAACTATAAATGATTCGAATCCTTTCCCTTGTGTGTGATTTCAAACTGTAGCCAGGGAAATTTTGAATAAGATCATGCTAACACATAAGCCTCGAACATAAGAATATTTTGGGATTTTTCTTTCTTTTGTAGATCGAGAAAATCAGGCTATACTCTTCACGTAAGTGTTTGCCTTGCTTTTCATTTTTGTCCTCAAATAAGTTCCAGTGGCACTAGACACCTCCATTTCACTGGGAATAAAACTTATACTCACCGACTTTGAATTAATTGCCCCTAGATGCAATACATTTGATAAGAAAAATACTCGGGAAATTGTCATAGTGCTTTAGTCAGTAATGACTCCAAATATGGTATCAGCCAGTCTGCCTCCCTCATTTGCAGAGATCTTTTAGACATAGTGCACAGCTGGTCTTAATCATCTTCTTGATGATTAAGAGAGCTCTACTGTTCCAAACGGTTATCTTCAAAGGCCTCTGGACTGGCTAAGAGAAGGGCTGAACATCCAATGGGTATGACCATGGAACAGATAGCAAGCAGTTATGGGCAGCCAGATTGGGGCAGGCCAAAGTACTTGAAGCAGTGGGAACTAAAAGATGGTGAGGTTTAAGCCAGGTGCAGTGGCTCACACCTATAATCCCCGCACTTTGGGAGGCCGAGGCAGGTGGATCATGAGGTCAGGAGATCGAGACCATCCTGGCCAACATGGTGAAACCGTGTTTCTACTAAATACAAAAAATTAGCCTGGCATGGTGGCACATACCTGTAGTCCCAGCTACTCGGGAGGCTAAGGCAGGGGCAATCACTTCAACCCAGGAGGCGGAGGTTGCAGTGAGCTGAGATTGCACCACTGCACTCCAGCCTGGTGACAGAGTGAGACTCCTTCTCAAATAAACAAAAAGTATGGTTAGGTTTACAGAAATAAGAAAAGGATAGAAAGAAAGATCACAGTGATATCTTATTATATGTCAATTGTGATGAAAACAGCACTGGCAGGCCAGGTGAAGTGTCAGCATGGTGACTGAGATTCAAGGCGCTGTGAAGCGCTGAAGTCCTTAACCACCCGTGCAATGACGAGCTCAAGTCCTTAACCACCCGTGCAATGACGAGCTGAAGTCCTTAACCACCCGTGCAATGACGAGCTGAAGTCCTTAACCACCCGTGCAATGATGAGCTGAAGTCCTTAACCACCCGTGCAATGACGAGCTGAAGTCCTTAACCACCCCGTGCAATGAGGAGCTCAAGTCCTTAACCACCCCGTGCAATGACGAGCTCAAGTCCTTAACCACCCCGTGCAATGACGAGCTGAAGTCCTTAACCACCCGTGCAATGATGAGCT
>JAPYYA010003445.1:0-12855 GCA_028533165.1 Leontopithecus rosalia | reverse complement strand
TGAGGTCTATTGGGGGAAATAGGGGAGGGACAGCGGGGGGGGGGAGCAGGGGAGGGATGGCATGGGGAGAAATACCAAATATGGGTGAGGGGGCAGAAGGCAGCAAAACACACTGCCACGTGTGTACCTATGCAACTATCTTGCATGTTCTGCACATGTACCCCAAAACCTAAAATGCAATAAAAATTAAAAAAAAAAAAATCGAAGGCCACTCTCAGTTTTTTTTTTTTCCCTAGACATAGTGTCTCTTCCTGACATTGAGGCTGGAGTACAGTAGTACAATTATGGCTCACTGCAGCCTCAACCTCCTGGGCTCTAGTGATTCTCCTGCCTCAGTTTCCTAAGTAGCTAGGACTACAGGCCCACACCATCATGCCCAGCTAATTTTTTTATTTTTATAGAGACAGAGTCTTGCCACGTTGCCCAGGCTGGCCTCAAATTCTTGGCCTCAAGCAATCCTCCTTTCTTGCCATCCCAAAGCACTGAGATTATAGGCATGAGCCTATATAAAATTTATATACACTTACATGGAAAAGACTCCAAGGCATATTAAATTTTTTAAAAAGTTAACCTGATATATGTAAGCTGTAAACTATAGAAACAACAACAACAACAAACCATATTTAGTTTAATGGAAAACATTCTGGAAGGATATGCCAAAAACTGCCAATAGTAATTTCTTCATGGGAATACAGGGCATCCGTGTTTGTGAATATGGAGAATGGTGATGTTTGAAGGGAATTTTAATATGTTTTGTGTATCCCTGTATTATTTGAAACAACAGTATATTCGTGTATAATCATAATAATATAATATCAAAAAGAATCTTAATTTTTATAAAACAACTTGCTTTCTACCTAAGCAGTGTTTTGGAGCACAGTTTGAAAACTTTGAACTTGCCACACATATTTCCTCATCTATACTTGCACACATGGCATTTTATATCCCATGTATAAAAAAATTCTCTTCTTCCCTTTACCAGTCTGGTAAGCTTCTGCTCAACCATCAAGATTCTCACAAAGTGTTTTCTAACAGAATCATCTGAGGCACTTGTTCATAATACAAATTCATGGGTTATCAAGTTCCTGGGGGAATTCAGATGTGCAGTCAGGGTTGGGAACCACTGCAGACCCTGCTCAGCCAAATGATTTTTAACAAGACATGTCTTACAGTGGGATTAACTCTAAACGTTTTGGGAAGGGAGGAGGGTAGTAGAGAGCTCATGTATGTCTGTACCTTGCCAAAATTTCTGGAACTCAGAAAGGCCAAGATAGAAGGGAAAGGAGTTGAAATTGCTCCAGGTACCTGGAGGAACCCTGCCTTCTGCATCTTAAGCAGTATAATATAATGAGTTTGATGGATTTGTTAAGGACATAGAAGTGGGTCAACAAACAAGGTCAGGGGCATAGGATATCTAAGGGGCTTATAATGAGGCTCAGAAAAGTTCCATAGCTCTATGAAGGTTGCAGCTGTCCCATAAAAAATCTCAGTGGTGGGCTGGGTGCGGTGGCTCACACCTGTAATCCCAGCACTTTGGGAGGCCCAGGTAGGAGGATAACTTGAGCCCAGGGGTCTGAGACCAGCCTGGACAACATAGGGAGACCCTGTCTGTACAAAAAATGATATTAGCTGGGTATGGTGGTACATGCCTGTGGTCTCAGCTACTTGGGAGGCTGAGATGGGAGGACTGCTTGAGCCTGGGAGGTTGAGGCTGCAGTGAGCTGTGATAGTGCCACTGCACTCCAGCCTGGGCAACTGAATGAGACACTATCTCAAACACAACCATCCAACAAACAGCAACAAAACAACTTAGTGGTGGTAATTTAAACTTGCTTTTTCTTCTGGTATTTCCATTTATATGGGCTTTACAGGGTGCCAGAAAGAAAACAACCCACTGCTTGTTTTGATTGATTGTTCGAATTGCTATTAACATTTTTGGGATTGACCTCTGTATGTTATACATGGTTCGATTAAAAAAAATCCCCTTATGGCCTTTGACTCCCATCTTCATAAAATATCTCCATACAAAAGCAAACTATGAAGGTGTTATGATACGAGCAACTGGTGTTAGCACAGTGTCGATCCCCTTTAAAACATCTAAGCATTTTAGTTAGTGTCATTTACCATTCAAGTCATGATAACATGACTTATTTGCATAAAATCTCTGGGGCCTTCTTGATTTCTCATTGGAAATGAGGTATAGGGCTGAGCTGGTGTAATTATTTATTACCTTTGTTCCTTCACGCTCCAAGTTCAGGTTCCACTGGAAAAAAGTGAAGGTAATCCACAGAGAAGAAAGTAAGTTGCACACTGTTTTTCTTTTGCTTTTTCATTAATTGCTCTATCTGATACAGACCAGTTCTTGTCAGTTTCCTATTTGTAGTATAGTTTAACTTCAGGGCTCTGTTTCTGAATCGGTTTTTGGTTTTGTTTTTTTGAGGTGGGGTCTCGCTCTATTGCCCAGGCTGGAGTGCAGTGGTGCTAACTTGGCTCACTGCAACCTCCATCTCCTGGGTTCAAGAGATTCTCCTGCCTCAGCCTCCCAAGCAGCTGGGATTACAGGCGGCACTCCCATACCTGGCTAAGTTTTGCATTTTTAGTAGAGCTGGGGTTTTGCCACATTGGCCAGGCTAGTCTTGAACTCCTGACCTCAGGTGATCCCCCCAGCTTGGCCTTCCAAAGTGCTGAGATTACAGGCGTGAGCCACCACACCTGGCTGAATTGGTTTATTTTTTCCATGAAGAGGGAACTCATTCTCACAGCAAAGTGTTAGGAAACCAAAAAGAGAGATAACTAAGCGGCTGATAGTTCTCTCACCTCTTTCACGTCTTTACCGAATTGTCAGCTTAGGGATGCCTTCCCTGGTCACCTTGTCTAGAATTTCACTTCCTCTCTGCCCTCCACATTTCCTATCCCCTAGCCTGCGCTGTCCCCCTCTTGTTAGCACTTACCACAGTTGAATAGAGTGCAGGCTTACTGTTAATCCTGTTTATTATCTTTCTTCCCAGCAGGCACGTCAGGGTAGGGATTCTGTCTTGTTCACTGCTATATGCCCCCATCAGTGCTTGGAATATATCAAGTGTTCAACGTGTATTGGTTGAATGGATAAGTGAAAAAGCACACTGTGTTTCTAATGAGGGGGCTGAACCAGCTTAGGGAACAGATACTTGGATGTTCCACCTTTTAGCTTCTGCATCTTAGTATAATATAATGCAGGGGTTCCCAAATGTTTTTGATTCATATGGCCCTTGGTTAGGTCCAAAAAAAACGTAAAAATTTATATCCTGACAACTTAATAGCCATTAGAGAAAACTGTACATAAACTGAGAGAAAAATAATTTCATTTTGAAATCTACACTTACTTCCTATTGGGATGTGTATACCTAAGGGGCACTGCACAACTTTTCAAAACTCACAGTCAGATTGCACACCATCACCCACAGTTCCTGTTCCACATTGATTTTTCATACGGTACTTGCTCTCAATAAGTGCTGAAAAGCTAGCTTCCCAAAGAAATGACATCATCAAAAGGAAGGTAGTGAAATCCAACATGGAAACTGTGAACTTGAGCTAGTATGGTAGTTCACATTGTGCCTGACTGATATTGAGTATTGCTATGCTTCCATCCACAGTCAGTTCATGGTGGTGCCCTGGGGCACCTTGATGCATAGTCTTTGAAATTGTGTGAACTTGGGCAAATTTTCCCATCTATAAGAAAGAGAAAAAAATTGTATCTACCTCAGAGTTATTGTTATGCTTTTATTGTGGAGAAATTTCAAATATACACAAAAGTGTGCAGGATAAAACATGGATCCCTAAATCCCATCCCCAAGCCCCACGAACCATTAAATCATGGCCAACCCTGTTCCATGGACATACCTCCATGTTCTACTCCCCACGGTTGGGATGTAAATTCCAGATCTCATCTGGAAATATTTCTATACTTAGAATATATAAAAATTACTATGTGAGGACTGGCATGGCTCATGCCTGAAATCCTAGCTCTTTGGGAGGCAGAGGCAGGCAGATCTCTTGAGGTCAGGAGTTTGCAACCAGTCTGGCCAACATGGTGAAACCCTGTCTCTACCCAAAACACAAAAATTAGCCAGGTGTGGTGGCACACACCTGTAGTCCCAGTTACTTGGGAGGCTGGGACAGGAGAATTGCTTAAACCTGGGAGGCGGAGGACAGCGAGCTGAGATCACTCAACTGCACCCCAGCCTGGGTGACAGAGCAAGATTCCGTCTCAAAAAAAAAAAAAAAAAAAAAAGCCCAAATTACTATATGTAAAAATACCTCCTAAGTTTTTTTGTGAGAATTAAATGAGTTAATATACATAAAGCATTAAGCACTGTGCTGAGCATCCTGAAGTGTTAGGTACTATATATAAACAATGCCTCCTCTGCAGGGAAGCGTCATCAGACAGGTAGGAGGTGAAGTGTTGCATGTGATTTTCCCCATTATAAAGGTACACCCAGATCACAGCGAACAGGACTGCTGCAAATGCACCCACCACCAGAGTATTTGAGCAAACATTCTCTCCAAGAGGAACTTCTGTTCATCCTCCATGGAGAACACATGATGTTCTAAAGGAGTCCGATTTAAAGAGTATATCTAAACAACCAAATCATATCAAGTTTAGTCTGATTTGTTTGTTATGGGTGGAAATGTTCTCTGGGTGGGGGAAAGCTTAAGGCCACATCCATCCATCTTTCTGATGCTTTGGATGTAGTAAGGTTTTACTTAATTAACTGCATCAGAATGCTGCTTATCTGTGACAGCACAATTTCAGAAGTATTAGAAGAAATCACTTTAGGGCAGGAGGTTGAACTCTTCTAAAACCGTCCTGCATACACATTTGATTGTGAGGAAGGCACAGCTACTAATTTATCCAGTTGTTCAGGCATGAGGTATATAAATGACCACGGAGGCAAGAAACAATTGCTCTTTTCTATTATCAATTTCACATTATTCTCCCTTTATCCTGGGGCTTGATTAAAATGCAACTGAAATTGTCCCTTTCTTGGGATCTCCGGGTCCATCATGCTGAACCCGGCCTAAGGCTCCCAGTGAGTGAGGGATGTTGGAAACATAAAGTACATCTTTGACTTTTATGCTATCGCAGCAAATTTCTCCACTCAGTGCTTCTGAATTCGCTTGTTCTTGAACCTAAGTGATTATCCGTGTTCCACAAAGTTGAACAAATTATTGATCTGTATATTTTTATTTTGAGAGTGTTTGGTAACCAATCTGAAAGATGCCCTAACTAAAAGTTTTTGTATTTCATTTAGTTGAATGGAAAATTTTAACATTAAACCATCTATAGCAAACATCTACTTGTTTGAGGTGATAACCATATCTTAGAAGGTGTTTTTAAATCATATCAACATAGCTTCTCTCAGTTTTCATTATATCATCTACCATCATTATATCGTAATTTCTATCTAGCATCTCCCAGAGACAACTGACAATGCCATACAAAGGAGCAAGGAAAAACATTCTTTGGCAAACAGAATAAACTGGCTAGAAGTAACTCTACTAACCTCCATGACAACTTACTAAGGATTGGGATTCAATAAAATCACATTTGTCAGCAGTTTGTTCAGGGAGTAGGTACGCATGAGATACTGTATTAGATACTTGACTGTTCCATGGTGCTTTGCTTAAACCCAGTTTTTACTGGGTTAATAGAATCATTAACTGAGGTCACTCATACCCATAGATATACTCTGCCTTCATCCATTTTTAAAAAGGTTTTGTAAGTAAGGTTTGGGAAGAGTTTTAATCTGTATTCTTTATGAGTGATCTGCTCATTAGCCCTAAGCCTCACTACATAAAAATGTCTGGAGCAGGTGAGTTATTAAAAATACCAAGACCCTTCTTGCCAGCCAGGCACAGGCTCAATTCCAGTAGCACCAAGGCAGGTCTTTGAGGGACTTAAGCCTCCTACTTGTCCAAGTTCCCTGCCTGCTTTTAAAACAAAAAGGAGCACAGGATTCAATTGTTGGAAGCAGAAAAACAGAGAATACTCAAATGTGGGTATTAACTAGTTGCAAATCTAAGAAAACAGGATTAAAGAAGCAGATAGTAGAAAGAGACTACCTAAGAAAATTAAACCAATCCAACGCATATTGGTCTGTTTCTTCTTTCCTGGTAAGAGAAGCTTTTTTAGTTGCTAAGGCAGTGAGGATCTAGAGGTAGGATCTACGTAAGTGTTCAATGGATATACCGGCGTGCTCAGGACCATTTAGTGGCCAACAGCCCAGATATTTCACTACTGCTTTATTCCCCTTGCTATTATCCTATGTAGCCCAAGGTCGACAGAGAGAGGTAGGAACTTGTGAGTCACATTTGGGAATGCCTTTCAGAATTGTTAAAAAGCTGAGTGTGGGCCTGGTGCAGTGGCTCATAACTGTAATCCCAGCCCTCTGGGAGGCAGAGGCAGGAAGATTGCTTGAGCCTAGAAGTTTGAGGCCAGCCTAGGAAACATAGTGGAAGTCCCACCTTTACAAAAAAATTTTTTTGAGTAGCTGAGTATGATGGCATGTGCCTGTAGTCCTAGCTACTTGGCAGGCTGAGGTGGGAGTGTTCCTTGAGCCCAGGAGTTTAAGGTTACAATAAGCTATGATCACACCACTCTACACCAGCCTGGGCAGCAGAGTGAGAGATCCTGTTTCTTAAAAAAAAAATAACAATAAAAGCTGGGTGTTTTGGTAAATTAGAGATGACCAAAAATTATTTGCTGCTCTTCTCAATTATGTGTTTGCTCTATTTCTAGGTCTCTGTGTGGCTCAGAAGAAGAGTTTTATCACTTTACATCATCTCATTGAGATACTATAGAAGGAGTTTATTGAAAATTTGGGGAGTTCAACTCTGCAGGTAATGTTTGTCTTGAGGTTTGATATTTCATTTATTAATTCAACATTTAATGAGAACCTATTGTGTTCTGTCACACAAGTGACCAAATGCTTAGGGAATGATGAGATAGTTGTAAAAGTCTTCATTTGTGTGCTATAACTGGAAACGTTATTGGGGGGGACACCACTGGGTCAAGATAGCTTTGTTAAGTTCATGTCATGATGTGCCCCCTCCATCTCAAACACATAGCAATGCCAGTTATAATATAAAAATAGAAAACTAAAAAGATATAACTAGACTCCTGAACAAGATAAACATATCCAAGGGCCAGAACAGAACGGAAAGGCAAAGCAGTGAGGGAAGCTAAAGCATCTGGGCGCCCAGTCTGGAGGCAGGCGGGCAGTGATAGTGCTCTAGCTTTGGCAGGAAAAAGGGACAAACATGACTCATAAAAACTAGGGGATTGGGATTAGCCTCATGGCTTCATGTTTGGGGCTCAGGTGGGGCTCTTTTGCTTGAAAAAGTAAGAGTGAAAAAATGTGCCATTGCTTGCTACTGCTAGGGCTATAGCTTTTAGCAAGTGGTAGGTCTACAAACGAAGAAGACATGGTCTGATCAGAAACTGAACCAAACTGCCAGTGGGTGCACATCAATGTCTCTCTGAGGCAAGAGCTTCAAAATGCCATTTAAAGAAACAATTCTAGACTGGTGTCCCAGTGGAGAATACTGAAAACCAACCTTCCTTCCCAACATCGCTTTCCCCAGCCACAGAAAAAATAAATTATCTTCCACTTAAAACGAACTTGAAAATAAAAATTCTAAAACACAGGAGGAAACCTAATCCTAACAACAAAATCAGCAATTGCTTTTAAAACTTATTCTAGATCTATGTTATCTAATATAGTAGCCACTAGCCATATGGATGATTTACATTTAAATAAAAATTAATTAAAATCAAATGAAATTCAAGGGCTTAACAGCCACATTGGACAGTGCAGATATAATTTCTTTTATTGTACAGCACTGTAGATGAAATACATTTAACAAAACAATTCAACAAGGATTTTAAAACAAATTTATGATGCTCAAAAGATAAATCAAGAAATATTTTCCACCTGAAAAAAGAAATTATAAAACAAAGAATACCAAAATAAGGCAAGAACAAATAAATAAGAAAGCACTGATAAACATACTCATCGAAGTAAAAAGAAAAAATACCTTGAAACATGGAATAAGCCTTAGGTAGTGATTCAATAAATAATAAATTATTATAGAAAACAAAACTGAGGAATTAATTCAGGATGTAGCATAAAAGATAAACTGAAATGATCTTGTGAAAACTAGTTGAGAAGGAGGGTTGTAGATACTTCTTGGCTTGAATAAGTTAGGGTTTTGTTATTAATCTGGGGTAGTCCGAACAATACAGGCAGCAATTCAGAAAAATAATATGCAAAGAGGAGAAAAAAGCCATTTTTAGGAAGAGGTAAACTCAAAACATCTGGCCAATCACCAAACAGTCCTTAGTCCCAGGAGCCACGGAAGCTGGGATTCAGCATTTCCAGGGATGTGCTGCTGTGACCTTTCAGGCTCCTGCCCCATGCAAAGAGGACAAAGTCAGCATTGTGTAGTGAAGGTGGCCATTTGAAGACAGACTGAAGGAACAAGGAGAATCTGTTGCTGGTGCTTAGAAACTAGTTTCCCTGAGGTAGGGAAACTAGAGGTAGGCCTCCAGGTGGCAGGTCTACGCACAGCTGACTCTTGAATAAACGGCCCTTTCTATGCATAAACTATTTAGGACTCCAGGAAGTTTCAACAGAGGGTATGAAGGTGGAGGAAAGGGCCAACCCTGCAGAATCCAGCATCATTCATGACGTACCCTGCAGGGGGATATATGCTGCTTCTTCCTGCTATCTTGAAGCTGGTGACCAAATAGAAGAGACCAAACAGAAGGATGAGAAAGACATGGCTGGCTGCATGACAAGCTACACCCTGAAGTGTCATGCAATCTCGAATAGCCCACTGGTCAGGAAGACTTCCTGTCAGAATGCTTTAGAATTGTACTTTCCAGTATGGTACCCACTAGGCACATGTGGCTACTGAGTGCTTAAAATGTGGCTTGTCCATGTTTGCTACCTGAAAACATTCTGCACAAGTCTTTTCTCTTACATCTCTTGGTTCAGAAATGCGATTGCTAAATTTTCTGAGTATCTGAGAGATACCAAACATGTGGATTTGAATTATAATTTTCAAAAGCACGGAGAGCAACACCAGACACCACCTACAATTTTATCTTTCTTTGAAATTTCCAAGTTTGCATGTGCTATCTCACTGCCATTGTTAGAAACATCAGTTATCAGCACACAGTAATTGCTGAAGGTATAAGAAATTAAGCTTCATCTGGACTGACCAGATGACAGAGCTTGAAAGGTGTTTTCGGAAGAGTTTCCTGATTCAGTCTTTTATTTGTCTCACTATCAAAAAGCAGCCTACAGAGGAAAGCTGCTGATTATGTGAACTTTTTGGTTGCTCAGATTCTGAAAAAATAGCACTTTCCTGTAATTAAATTGTAAGGAGTTAATTGTAATTAAATTGCACAGCATATGAGAAAATCTGTCACTTCTCGAATTAGCTCTGAGAATAAAACTGAAATGACAGGGTAATTAAGACCTGAAATGCAGAGGTTTTCAGATGGTTCTTGTCCAGGATGGAATACATGGTTTACTTCCTGAAATCACTGTGTTATTTTCCCTCACACTGGCAGATAAGCAGAAAGATCACCACACCTCCAAGCACAGGATGGTAGGTTATCAATCTGGGGAAGAAATGTTTTCTCTACCTTTTGCTTATTTGCTGAAATTCAGAGGTGGATATAAACCATTGCCACCTCACCCTTTATAAAAATCCTATTTGAAAATACATTTTTAAAATGGCACAAATGATTATATTTTTAACATTTAAAATTTAACTAATGCAGATAAGACAAAAATTCTCACTACTTTTTCTACCCCTCACTTAACTCTGCTGCCAGAGTAAACCATTGCTACCTATTTGTGTGACCTTCCTGAGTTTTCTTGTTTACACACATACATGCCTACACTAAGATATGTAGTTCAGATAAGCCTTCACATAAATAATACCACATTATACACATTAGTTTTCATTTATCCATATGTTTTGGAAAATGTTCTGTGTTAATACCAATGAACCTTGTTCTTTTTAACTGTTCCTTAGTATTCCCTTGAATAGTGGTCCTTTTTAAACTGTTTTTTAAATCAAACCATTCCTTCCTCTATGAGCATTTACAGGGCATTATGCCCCACTTTTCCTTATTACAAACCATGCTGCAATGTACTTCACCTTTTATAAAGAGGCATGGAGACAGAGAGTAAATACATTTTTAACTTTACAAAAACCAAAGGAGGAGAAATAAAATTATGATGGGCAAGTGGAGAAGCACAGTAGTAAAACAAGGGCATGTTTTCAACTATGCCAGGTACAGGGGATTCTTCTTTGGTACCATCTGAAAACTTGAATTAAACATCCATGAATTAAAATGACAAGCTGGCCTGGGCACAGTGGCTCAAGCCTATAATCCCAGCACTTTGGGAGGCCGAGGCGGGTGGATCACGAGGTCAAAAGATCGAGACCATCCTGGTCAACATGGTGAAACCCCGTCTCTACTCAAAATACAAAAAATTAGCTGGCCACGGTGGCGCGTGCCTGTAATCCCAGCTACTCAGGAGGCTGAGGCAGGAGAATTGCCTGAACCTAGGAAGCGGAGGTTGCGGTGAGCCGAGATCGTTCCATTGCACTCCAGCCTGAGTAACAAGAGCGGAACTCCGTCTCAGAAAATAAAATAAAATAAAATGCCAAGCTGAAGAAAGTCTTCTAAGCACATCAGAGATGAAGAGTTTATTCAGGAATGTAAGAAAAAACATGACTGTGTAATGACGGTGGCGCGGCGCGGGAGAAGAATGTAAATGAGACTGTGATCCTGTATCTCTGGAATCCAGCAGGGAGCCCCAGGTAGCTTTAAATACAACTCAGAAAACCTGAGAAGGAGAGCCTTGTAAATCCCTTTTAGAGTCCCTTTTGGTTCTTATTTGCTTAATTACTCTCTTACCTCAAAGAAAAGCAGCAAAAGTAGGTTTGGCAGAGAGGCCTGTGGCCAAGAAAACTCAGCTGGAGTCCAAAATTAAAATTTTCTAAAAATACCCTTTTGCCCTTGTTTATCTTTTGGGATAAGCCATTATGTGCTGGGATATTCAGCCAATTTGGTCTATTAGGAGGAGTCATAGGGATGATCAAACCCACCCTCCTATGTGGTAAAGAAGGTAACCAAAGTCCAGAGAGGGAGAGTGACTTGGGAATGTCACAGAGCCGCTTAGCAGCAGAGACAACACCAGGAGCAATGTTACCCTGCAACAGCCTTCTGCTGCTCACCATAGCATAGCATACCTTACCATCACCCCCCAGTGAGCCAGCTGCTGTTGTGGTTCTGCCTTAAAGTGCCACCTCTGCTCATCACTTTCTTAGCCACGTGACATAACATTTTTGTTTAAACTTCTCTGCTCTTTGTTACGATGCACAGAAAAAGATGCTCAACAGCTATGATTGTACTTAACTATGTGTGGTGTCTATCATAAAGGTTAATTTAAAAAAATATATTTTATTGCACATTAGATTCTGGAGTACATATGCAAAATATGTAGGATTGTTGCACAGGTACACATATGGCAATGTGGTTTGTTACCTCCATCCCCCCGTCACCTATATCTGGCATTTCTCCCCATGTTATCCCTCCCCAACCCTCCTACCCACCGCTGTCCCTCCCCTATTCCCACCCAACAGATCCCAGTGTGTGATGTTCCCCTCCCTGTGTCCACATGTTCTCATTGTTCAACACCTGCCTATGAGTGAGAACATGTGGTCTTTTTCTGTTCTTGTGTCAGTGTGCTGAGAATGATGGTTTCCAGATTCAGCCATGTCCCTACCAAGGACACAAACTCATCATTTTTTATGACTGCATAGCATTCCATGGTTCAATGTGCCACATTTTCCCTCAGTGTGGGAGCACCACACACTGAGGTCTATTGGGGGAAATAGGGGAGGGTCAGTGGGGGGGGGAGCGGGGGAGGGATGGCATGGGGAGAAATGCCAAATATGGGTGAAGGGGCAGAAGGCAGCAAAACACACTGCCACGTGTGTACCTATGCAACTATCTTGCATGTTCTTCACATGTACCCCAAAACCTAAAATGCAATAAAAATTAAAAAAAAAAAATCTGGAGACAACAGATGCTGGAGAGGATGTGGAGAAATAGGAACACTTTTACACTGCTGGTGGGAGTGTAAATTAGTTCAACCATTGTGGAAGATAGTGTGGTGATTCCTCAAGACCTAGAAATAGAAACCCATTTGACCCAGCAATCCCATTACTGGGTATATACCCAAAGGATTTTAAATCATTCTACTATAAAGACACATGCACCTATATGTTCATTGTGGCACTGTTTGGTTGTAGCAAAGACCTACAACCAACCCAAATGCATGGTCCATGCATTTGGTCCACATGTGTCCATGTGTTCTCATTGTTCATCACCCGACTATGAGTGAGTATATACGGTGTTTCATTTTCTGTTCTTGTGTCAATTTGCTGAGAATGATGTTCTCCAGATTCATCCATGTCCATACAAAGGACACGAACTCATCATTTTTGATTGCTGCATAATATTCCATGGTGTATATGTGCCACATTTTCCCAGTCCAATCTATCATCGATGGGCATTTGGGTTGATTACAGGTCTTTGCTATTGTAAACAGTGCTGCAATGAACATTCGTGTGCATGTGTCCTTATTGTAGAACGATTTATAGTCCTTTGGATAAATACCTAGTAATGGGATTGCTGGGTCAAATGGAATTTCTATTTCTAGGTCCTTGAGGAATCGCCACACTCTCTTCCACAATGGTTGAACTAATTTACACTCCCACCAGCAG
>JAPYYA010003444.1:0-12857 GCA_028533165.1 Leontopithecus rosalia | reverse complement strand
GCTGGGGGTGGAGAGCACTATTCCTGGGGGTAGGGAGGAGCACCATTCCTGGGGTTAGGGGGAGCATGATCCCTGGGGGCCAAGGAGGGAGCACTATCCCTGGGGGGCAAGGGGAGCACTATTGCTGGGGGTGGAGAGCACTATTCCTGGGGGTAGGGAGGAGCACCATTCCTGGGGTTGGGGGAGCACGATCCCTGGGGGCCAGTGAGGAGCAGGGTCCCTGGGGTTAGGGAGACCATGATCCCTGGGAGCAGGGGGAGCACCATTCTCATGGTTGGGGCAGTACTAGGTCCCAAATCCTAACTCTGCATTTGCATGATTTAAATAATCAATATTTATTGCCAAGAAGAGAGACAGCTCTCAATAACTGTGGTATCCTGTGATCAGTGAAATAAGTGTGTCATGTGAGTGTACCAATAAGCATTACACACACAGAAAGACACCCAAAACTACTTACACCACCCACCACACACACACACACACACACAACCACTCACAGCACCCACCACACAGACACACCTACACACAGTCAGAAACCACTCACACCATCCACCACACACACACCACAGCCAAAAATCACAGCACACACACACACAAAACCACTCACAGCACATTACACACACACACACACACAAAACCACTCACAGCACCCACCACACAGACACACCTACACACAGTCAGAAACCACTCACACCATCCACCACACACACACACACACACACACACAGACACACAAAACCACTCACAGCACCCACCACACAGACGCACCTACACACAGTCAGAAACCAGTCACACCATCCACCACACACACACCACAGCCAAAACTCACAGCACACACACACACGCACACACACACCCCAACAGCACACACAGCCAAAAACCACTCACACCACCCACCACACAAATACACCGCAAAGTCAAAAAATGCTGACAGTACCCACTACACACACACACCACACAGCTGAAAATCACTCATACTAACCACTACATCCACAAACACTGCACACACACCCAAAACCACACACACTACCCATCACGCACACACACACCACACACCTCCCCACAGTCAAAAATCACTCACACTTCCTACCACACACACACCACACTCTGTACACACCACCCTCACAGCACATGGCACACCTGCACAGAGACATCACACCGCCGCTCCTGTTTCTCAGGCGTCTTTAGGGGCATGGAAAGGTTCCTTTCACCCTATCAGACAAGGGAAACTAACCTTTAGGAATTCTGCCAAGAAAAAGTAACACTTGGCCAGTGACAGACCATTCAACAGTATTTTTGGTCAGTGTCTAATGTATGTACATAAAAACTCCATGAAATCATAAGCCAGCATTAAATGGCTTGTTTAAAATAAACCGAGGGTACTCACCGCTTGGGAGTCTTGAAGGAAAAGTACAGAACGAAGCAGCCGTCAGAGCCTGAGTCTTTCCTTTACCATTAGAAGAACGTGGTGTGCTTTTCCTGACTGCCGTTCCTGAAGGCAGTTTCACTCATTTCCTAACCCTGACAACGGAGTTCAAAACGTGATGCCCCAAATGCAGCACTTTTATCAAGGTGCAAAATGATTTAAACTTCCAGCAGCTTTACGTCTGAATTACTTAATTTCACTGGAACTTTATACCAAGGTTTTCTGCATTTCACAAAGATCACTACACCCTTCAAAACCCTGTGTTAGAGTGAACCCCGTTTCTCTTCAAAGAATCAGTATGTCTGTGTGTTCAGCTCTCTTACTCTTTAATTCTCTATGTCAAAGCTTAACTTCCTAGTGATTGTGCCGAGCAACCTTCTCCACCAGTTCTAATGAGTAGTTCACATCTGTTCCCGGTCCCCGGCTCCATCCTGACATCCTGGTCACCTGCTCTGGTCACCTGCTCTGGTCACCTTCTTTGACCTAGGTCACCCCTGGCTACCTGCTCTGACCCGCCTCTAACCATCCTTCCCCCCAAAACACCCACCCTGCCCCTCCAGCTCGGAACCCTGCTCACTTTAAAATAGCCAGTCGGGATTAGTCTAGCTTGTGCGGCCTAACCGTAGCCAATAGGGGAGCCACACAGCAGTGGGGACGACCCCCACGAGGCTGAAGTGCCCCTTCCCTGCTTGTCCAAGTATGCGGCCATCATGGCTCCGTCTGTGAGCCGCACCCTTCTATAGAAGTAAAGTGCCTTGCTGAGAGGATTCATTTTCGAGTGCTATGTCTTTGGCAGCATCAAAATTTTACTTGTAACACCTGCTCAAGATGTCTTAGTTACTCATTCAAAATAGGAACTAGAAATTAAAAGCATTGAGACTATTTAGTTGAAAATTGTCTTACTTCTTTTTTATCTGACGTCATTAGCAGGCATTAGTCAACTTGAACCAAGCTTCTGGACACTTGCCATTGATGATTGTCATATTAAACTGCATGTCATATATTATAAATCATTTTCATGTTGTTTCTCCTCTATCTTACACCTACAGCATTATGTTGATTTTTAAACTATATGGGAGGGGAGGTAACATGGGCTATGAATTCCATGCTACCTGGTGAAGCCACATTACAAAAGACTTGCCATATTAGAAGAGGGCATTGGAAAGTCTTGCTTAAAATCTTTGTGCTAAAATTCTCACTAAAATGTAACTCACTGCCAGTGTCTCTTTACCTCAGAATAAGCAATGATGAGAGACGTAGAAATAAGAGCGCTCACTTTTGGGGGGTGGTCACACGAACAACATCTTTCCCAGCATCCAGGGAAGGAGTTGGGGTCATGCCAGGTGGTTTTCTGGTTATCACCACTTCTGCCTCCCAGAAGCCGGAAGGCTTTCTGTCCTTGACCCTGTCCACAAAAAGAGTTGAACACTGCAAAATATTTGGAGAGGTTTATTCTGAACCAAATAGGAGTGACCATGGCGTGTGACACAGCCCTTGGGGTGGGAGATGGCGGTCCAGAGAACATGTGCCCAAGGTGCTCAGGGGCAGCTTGGTTTTACACATTTTAGAGAGGCCTGAGACGTCGATCAAATAAGAAATACATTGATTTGGTCGAGAAAGGAGGGACAGCTCCAAGTGGGAGCTTCCGGGCTGTCGGTGAATAGAAGCATTTTCTGTTGACGATTGGCTGGGTTTGTCTAAAGACCTGGGATGGATAGAAAGGGGATGTTCAGGTTGCGTAAAGATTGTGGAGACCAAGGTTCTTTTGAATCTTATAGTGGCTGCCCTTAGAGAGGACAGGTGATAAATGTTTCCTGTTCAGATCTTAATCTCTTCAGCATAGGGAGGGCCTGGAAGAAGATCTAGCTATGTTAATAGAGATTCTTTACAGACGCACATTTTCCCACAAAAAACAGCTTTGCAGGGCCATTTCAAAATATGGCAAAGAAATATGTTTTGGGGTAAAATATTTTTATTTTCTTCTTTGTCTCATCATGTTATTCCAGTCAGGTTGGAAAATAAACCCCTTAGATAGCAATTTGGGCAAGATAAAAAAAAATCAGAGTTTAGTCTTCTACCCTGTAGGAAAACATTTACCCAGAAATCCCCTGGGAAGGGGATTTAGAACATTCCAGGTGGAGGCACTTTTTAAAGATGGAAGGCACTACAGTGCATTACTGTCACTCATTAGCATGAGAATTTGTGAGACGCCATTTCTCACATCTCAG
This sequence comes from Leontopithecus rosalia, assembly GCA_028533165.1. Classification (NCBI taxonomy): domain Eukaryota; kingdom Metazoa; phylum Chordata; class Mammalia; order Primates; family Cebidae; genus Leontopithecus; species Leontopithecus rosalia. Next base: position 9,203 of record JAPYYA010003444.1, on the reverse strand, counting down.
CTTGAAAACCTTATGGGTGATGATTAGGGAGGTGGGTTTGTTGGTAAACTCCAAGGGCGTCTCTTCTGAAGAGGATAGACTGTGGGAGGAGCAGCTGAGGCAGAGGACGGTTGTCTGAGTCCATTCCCAGTGGGGCCCTCCCAGGCCTCCCCAGGGGAGCCTGGACCTTGCTGGTCTTCCAGCTGCCCACCCAGAGCCCCTCATCCCTCGGAAGCCCCAAAGGAGGAAAGGGCTCCAGGAAGTTCCCGTGCCAGGCAGCAGGAACGGATCACCTTGCCAGGGGGTTAAATGAAAATTCCATTTAATTCACTGGTTCTTTTTAAAAACATCATCTCTTTAGACATAATCAACCTTTTCAAGAATTTTATAAAAACTCTGGTCTTTGTTCTCTGCCACCAAAACAATATATAAATAAAAACAAATTTTAAAATCCATTGTATTGCATTACATTAAAAGTTGGTGTTTTGCTATTTTATTTAAATTTATTAATTTATGTATTTGGAGATGGAGTCTCGCTCTTGACATCCAGGCTGGAGTGCAGCGGCACCATCTCCACTCAGTGCAACCTCTGCCTCCCGGGCGCAAGCAATTCTCCTGCCTCAGCCTCCCCAGTAGCTGGGACTGTAGCAGGAGCAGCCTCGGGAAACGGATCTCTCGGACACCGAATACAGGAGGACAGAGTTTATTCGGCCGGGAGCAACGTGGCGTAGCTGCCTAACAGCCAAGCTCCCCTAACAAAGGAAGGTTCCGTCTTTCTATAGGCTTAAACTTTAGAGTTACACGTGGAAGAATCTTAGGTTTGTAGCTGAACATTTGAAAAGAGCTTTGGTTTACAGTCTTGGGAATGAAAAGGGGAAATTGATCTGAGATGCCTGGGTCTCCCTCTTCAGGACTACAGGCACGCACCACCACGCCCGGCTAATTTTTGTGTTTTTAGTCGAGATGGGGTTTCACCTCATTGGTCAGGCTGGTCTCAAACTCTTGGCCTCAAATGACTTGCATGCCTTGGCCTCCCAAAGTGCTGGGATTACAGGAGTGAACCACCATGCTGAGTCTTTTTTTTTTTAACATAGACAAAAAGTAAGAGCAACCTCAGCAAGGATACTCTTACTTTTCTCATGGAAATTTCACTGTCATTTTGAAAAGAGCTCAGGTGCATTCTTCTCACAGGCTGAAAGGAAACTCCCTGCTTAGAATTAAATTGTGCGGTGGCTAATGCTTTTCAAAGTCCCCGTGATGGGTGCCGTTGGCTTGGGCCTGTGTTGCCCCTGACCAGCCCTCCCTCTGGTGGGAGCTCCTCCATGACATCGGTTCCCAGGTTCCCAGGTCTCCAGCTCTGTGGAGATGCTGCCATCACGAAGGTCACTCTTGCTGCAGAGCAGACACCAGGGAGCTTTCTCTGCAAAGGGCAGATCACCCATCTTAGGGCTCTGGCGATCTCTCGGCTCTGCTGTTGAAAGCAGCCATAGGCAAAGGAGTGTCAGTCAAGGCAGGGGGGCTGGCTTGGCCTCCAGATGTAGCCCACCCATCCTGCTGTGGCTGTTCCCCAGGGAAGCACCGGTTAGAGTTGGATTCTTATCACCAGGAGATTTGGACATGCTTCCCCTGCCCAGCTGCCCTCTATGGAAAGGCCTTCAGCAAGAGAGGCCAGCCCTAAACAAGCAGTGGTCACTCAGACCACCCCGGGCTCCTCCGGGAACAATATGGGATCTCCAGACACCCGAGAGCTCTGAGGACCACAGGAAAGGGAAGAACGGGAAGAACCTGAGGTGCCCTCGGGACTGGCACAGCCTCCTGGGCCCAGCCTCTCCTCACACAGACCAGGACGGCTGAGGCTGGGTGAGATCCCTGCAGGGGCCTTTCCTCTCTCAAATTTCTACGATTTTACAATAAAAGGAAGAGAAGAGACGCCCTCTCTCTCAGGCCCATGGCTTGACATGTTCTTCTAAGCACTGAAGATCCTCAGGTAGGGGATTCTGCAGCTGCTCTGAAACCCCACCCGGCATGCGCGTCCATTTTCCCAGGGGAGTCCTGGCTCCCCTGTCCTGTCTCCTTCTCACCTTAAACAGGTGTGAGGCTCCAGGTGAAGACGGTGGAGGTGTCATCCCGCTTGCCCAGCTCAGCATTCGCCCGTATCCTCCATGGCAGGTGGAGAGCTGGACCCTACCTCGCCATAAGCTGCATCTGTGCTGTCTTCTCAAAGGCAGTAGTTCTGGGAGCCAGATGGCTTTACTCAGAAAAGAAAAAGGAAAGGCCACGTGGAAGGGTTTTGTGCAGGGAGCCACCGGCCCAGCCCGGGATGGGCAGGGTCAGGAGGGGACGTGAGGGGGATGGTGAGTGGGTTATACTTCTAGCCAGACACTGTGAACGGAGCTCGAAAATCCTTTCATCTCGAAAAGCCTGGACTTTGTCCCTAAATAAGGGGGTATTTCACAGCTCACCATCCGTAGAAGGAGAACCGAGAGGAAAGGGCGCGATGGTAGCAGTGGTGCGCACTGAGAGCTCCTTCGTGCGCTGCAAGCCGCCTGGCGGTGGGCTGTCCTTTCAAACCCTGAACAGGGCCCTCACTAGCAGGTCCCCGGAGCCCGCCCTGGCACACAGCAGGCTCCTCACTGGCAGGTCCTCGGAACCCGCCCTGGCACACAGCAGGCTCCTCACTGGCAGGTCCCCGGAACCCGCCCTGGCACACAGCGGGCACCTCACCGACCTGTCCTCAGAACCCGCCCTGGCACACAGCGGGCTCCTCACCGGCAGGTCCTCGGAACCCGGCCTGGCACACAGCGGGCTCCTCACCAGCAGGTCCTCAGAACCCGGCCTGGCACACAGCGGGCACCTCACCGACCTGTCCTCAGAACCCGCCCTGGCACACAGCGGGCTCCTCACCAGCCTGTCCTCAGAACCCGCCCTGGCAGACAGCAGGCTCCTCACCAGCCTGTCCTCAGAACGCACGCTGGCACACAGCGGGCTCCTCACCGGCCTGTCCTCAGAACCCACCCTGGCACACAGAGGGCTCCTCACTGGCCTGTCCTCAGAACCTGCCCTGGCACACAGCAGGCTCCTCACCGCAGGTCCTCAGAACCCACCCTGGCACACAGCGGGCTCCTCACTGGCAAGTCCTCGGAGCCCGCCCTGGCACACAGCAGGCTCCTTTGGGAATGGACCTAGGAAAGCCAAGTAGCCCCAGCCTACAAGACGTCAGGGCAGGGCAGCCCCTTATCCTGGCCCCCCCAGGCTGAGTTCCACCTCTCCCGCCTTCCTCATCTCCTGAACCCCCGGCTCCTCAGCCACAAAGAGTGCTCCCACCACCCTGGTGAGTGAAGGGGTGATGGTGACAGCAGCCACAAGTGTGGCTGGGAGCCTTGTATCAGGAGCTGTCCTGGGGCCTCTCATCAGCTAAGTCATGTCATTCTCAGGACAATACATGAGAATAGAAACAGGCAAGGCTGCTATTACCCCATTTTATAAAAGAGGAAACTGAGGCATGGAGTGATCAGTGCTCATCCCCAAATCATGGACCTGCAGAGTGGTGAAGACAGAACAAAAGCCCAGCCAGCCAGAGGCCCTGCTCCCCACACTGCCCTCACTCTAGAAGGTTCTGCAGTAAACCCAGTCCCACCCACTGTGGATGAGAACAACAGAGATTGAAGAAGGAGAGGGAGGCAGTGGGGCTGGGGCTGGCTCTGCAGATTTTACCGACTGCTAGATTTTCAGAAAATGTGTGAGCTGGTTGATGTTGGGTTTGTAGCTGGAAGTTAGTCATCGGTTGAGGGAGAATTTACGCACAGAAGTCAGCTAATGCCAAACCTCAGGACCCCTCCCCACCTTGACAGCAGGTGGGGGACACTCCCACCACTCCTGTGGGCCCCGCGGACGCTCAGCACCTCAGAGCAAGGTTTGCTCATCCGCAAAGCATGGGCAGCAGTCCCTAATGCAGGGCTGCGTGAGGTCTCGAACAGCGTGAGTGCAGTCTGCGGCCCAGCGTGGAGACAGCAGTTCACAAAGCGCAAAGCAGCACTGTGCCCATTACCCTAGACGCAGTGCAGGCCAGCCGGGTGGGTAACCAGACACCATTCTAAAACACTGGCTGGGCCCATCAAACAGAAATACAGGCTGGGAAGCCTATTTTTCTAGAGGGTGGAGGAAGCGCCACAAGATTTTTCCACAGACCTACGGAAATCAGTTTTTCCAGCTTCTGGAACTCATTTCGGGGCATGCCAGAAAGGTGGTGTTTCATTCCTGGGCTGGCTCTGTGAGGCTGCCTTCCTGCTGCTTCCCAGAGGAGAGGAGGTTCCTGGGGCTGGATGCCCAGCAGGGAGGGGATATCCTTCAGCTGCTCCACCACGTGATCACGTGAGCCACGTGATCGGGGAGGAAACATTGGGGCCCTCCAAGTACACAAGGACCTGAATCTCCCAAATTCCACGGGGGATGGGCTAGCAGGCCCGTTGGTTGCAGACAGGAGGCTCTGGGTGGCACAGCCTTGAGGAGTGTCAGAGTACCTCCTCAAGTCAGGCCACACCCAGACCTCACCCCGGACAAGCTTTGCCACACACAAACCTCAAACAGTGACCCCTTCCCCTGCGAGTGTCAGGTCCCCCGCCCCCCTCCCACCCCACCTGCTCCTCCATGTCCTTAGCCCAGCACCCTCCAGCTGCAGGTGCAAGCGCCAGTTTAAAGTTGGCTGTTTCTCACATTGGACAGAGACCTCCTCTGTCATCTTGGTGAGGCCCAAATCTAAGTCGTGTGCATTTTAGCAGCTAACCGTTGGGGGAAAAAGTTATTATTTGTGTTGATGGCTCATACCACAGAAATTACAAGAAGCTGAGTGGGCTAAGACAATAGAGATTTATAGCCAGAAAACAAACGTTTTGCATAAATATCAAAGTGGAATGCTAAGTTTGGTGTCAGCTCATAGCAGTGACAGAAACAAGAAAAAGCAATTTATGAAAAGGTTTTGTTGTGTGCCCCAGCCAGAATTTATTTTTATTGCTTCATAAGCTTTAGCTTTGCTCCATAAAACCATTAAGGGTCTGAATGGGTGACACATTTTTCAGTTCTGTGTTATTAAATTTTAAGAGGAAAATGATGTGCAATGATGGAATTTGAATGGGCAGCAGCTAGTGGACGTTTCAGAATGCTCCCCTCGAGAAGCCTCACCGCCGCGCGTCCTTCAATCCACCTCAGCCACGCTCGCTCCCCACCTGAGCCACGCTGGCTCCCCACCTGAGCCACGCTGGCTCCCCACCTCAGCCACGCTGGCTCCCCACCTCAGCCACGCTTGCTCTCCACCTCAGCCACGCTGGCTCCCCACCTCAGCCACGCTGGCTCCCCACCTCAGCCACGCTGGCTCCCCACCTCAGCCACGCTTGCTCCCCACCTCAGCCATGCTCACTCCTGCCCTGGCTCCTGTTCCTGAGTCCACATGGCACCTCCTGGATGCCACGAGTGTTCCCAGGCAGAGCTGTGCCAGCACTAATGAGAGCCTGGCTCGTGTTTGCTGGTGATCACCTGGAGGAGACCCAGGTCCTCGGGGAGCACTCGGGGCTGCAGAGCACAGCTCCTCACAGTGTCCTGGAGATGACAGACTTTCCAAGTGTCAAAGCGCTCTGCAAACACACACGTCACCTCTTGACCCCCTCTGGCCAAGCACCTGTACATCCTGGTCTCACCAATTCCTGCCCCTCATTTCTACCCAAGCTGCACTCCAGGGAGAACATCTTTCAGTAAGGGCCAGTTCCGAAACAGCCGCACAGACCTCCATCATGCTTAGTCTTCACAACAGCATAAAATCGACCAGAATGAAGAGAAGGTGGCCCGGCCCTCATAGAAGCAGCCCCTGGGGTTCAGGAAGCTGCTGCCCTCCTCCCGGCCCAGGTCCCTGCCCAACCCCCTCACACTCTTGTGGAGCAGCTGGAATCCATGCCACTCCCGTCTGAACTTCCTGAAGCTTTCCCAAATTTATTTATATTAGACAAACAAGAGCTCTTTTACATTATCAAAAAATACATAAGCATCATAAAGTTAAAACTACAAGCCCAGATGTCCTCAGAAAAACGAGCCCTGGAGAGGAGCATGGCCGGCTGCTTACAGGTTTCTCTGGCAGCACCTCGGTTTTAATTCCTCTCTTGCACCTGCTCCTGCTTGCTAGGAGCCAGGCAGTGACGGTGACTGAGTCCCCTGTGCAGCCACAGACACCAAGAAGAATGCCCCAGGTGCGTGTCCAACACATGGCCTGCCCTCACTCCTGATCTGGTCAGCAGAACACCAGGAACCTAACTTCACAGTGCAGGGATCCAAGTGCAGAGGGCCAGCCAGCTGGGGTGTGGGCTCACAGGGTGCTGCCCACAGCTCACACCTAATAGTCCCAGTCCGTAACACAGCTTGGCCCAGGAGGCCTTTGCAGCCTCTGACTTGAGTGCAAAAATGCATGTGTGCATTTGTTGCTCTGTGAAGAGAATCCATCACCACCATAGACTCGTCAGGGCACCCTGCTCCCCAAACAGAAGGCCAGAAGTGAAACCCCTTCCCAGAGCCACTTAGGAGGTGGCCACACTCCTCCAGTAACCCCTCATCTGTAGCATGTGGGTAGCTGCAGAGTGCTCCAACTCAAAGACTAGCAGAGATCCTGCTTTAATATTATTTTTAACAGTTTCTTGAGAGCAAAGGACCCTTCCCATAGCATGTGCTGGTTCCACTTCACTTGAACACACAGGCACGCCCTGGACAATATGCTTTCGTGAACATCACACATAGCACGCCTTTACAGAGAGCTCCTGGAGGAGGCCCCTTTGGCCAGCAGAGAACTTTTTGTAAGTTATTCATCCAACAAATGTGTGGATGTCTCTCATCAGGCGCTGCCCCGGGTGCTGGACTCTCTGGGAGCACAGGCTGGGGCAGAGATCACCAGGACAGATGCATGGGTGATGCGTGAAGTGCGAGGATCTGGGAGCGACGCCACGCTCAGCTGATGTTTTTGGGGACTTCTGTATGGTGTGGTGCATGCAAATCACCTGCAGCAGAGGACACGTGTGCCTGGTGGAGGCCTCTGTAGACTCGGAAGCCCCCGTGTGCTGGGCCAGGGGCTGGGGACCTGGGAGTCGGGGCTGTGGCTTGCGAAGCTTGGGCAGGACTCAGCGTCACCTCCCAGATGATTCAAAACCCTCTGGAAGGTTCTGAGAAGGAGCAAAGGAAATCCGGCTGATGTCTCCAAAGGACTCTCCAGACTTTGGGGTGGGGGAGCAAAAGCAGGGAGAATGGGGCAGGGTGGGCCTGTCGTGCCGGCACGTGGGCCATAGGGGTAGATATGGCAGCAAGGAGGTGGGGGCACAGAGGGAAGGGACTATGCCAGGGCCCAATTTTTGAAGGGAAGGCTCAGAGCAGGTTTGCTGGAGCCCAGCTGAGGGTCAGCATCTCTGGTGAGATCAAGGAGGCCCTCAACAGGGCTTCAGAATCTCTGACATTCCAATCTCAAACTGCTGCTGGCTTACATGTGGAGACGCAATAATATAACAATACACATAACAGAGCCTGGGGTTCCAATGCAATCCTGCTCACTGTGGGTGGATCTAATGTTGGTGGGGATCCAGTGTGATCCTGTTCACTGTGGGTGGATCCAACGCTGGTGGGGATCCAGTGTGATCCTGTTCACTGTGGGTGGATCCAATGCTGGTGGGGATCCAGTGTGATCCTGTTCACTGTGGGTGGATCTGATACTGGTGGGGATCCAGTGTGATCCTGTTCACCGTGGGTGGATCCGACGCTGGTGGGATCCAGTGGGATCCTGCTCACTGTGGGTGGATCCGACGCTGGTGGGGATTCAGTGTGATCCTGTTCACTGTGGGTGGATCTGACACTGGTGGGTTCCAGTGTGATCCTGTTCACTGTGGGTGGATCTGATGCTGGTGAGGTTCCAGTGTGATCCTGTTCACTGTGGGTGGATCTGATGCTGGTGAGGTTCCAGTGTGATCCTGTTCACTGTGGGTGGATCTGACGCTGGTGGGTTCCAGTGTGATCCTGTTCACTGTGGGTGGATCCGAGGCTGGTGGGGATCCAGTGTGATCCTGTTCACCGTGGGTGGATCTGATGCTGGTGGGGATCCAGTGTGATCCTGTTCACCATGGGTGGATCCGACACTGGCAACTGGTAATGACTTCTTAGCATGACAGAAGCCTCCCATCTTGAATACGAATTCATCCAGGCCCACAGGCGCTGCTGTAACATGTCCTGCAGAGAAGGTAGAGGCGTCCAAAACTGCCTTGTGAACTTGTTTTTGCTGGCAGCATTTAAATCCACTTCCCTCAACCCCCAAAATGGAAAAACAGTTTTCACTTGGAAGAGCTCTGGACACTGTAGTCGGCGACAGCAACCTTCTTGGAGCCTGTGGTTTGCCGTGAGGAGGGCTTTCACGTACCCCAGGCCACGCATGGACTTCTCTCCCTGAGGCAGGACATTGGTTGGGAAGTTGGGTCCCCAAGCTTGAGATGTCTGTGTCCATCAATTCTCAGCAAAATTCTGGCTCCCAGAAGAATGGGGTCGCTGGATGGCTCCCATGGCCCAGAGCCCCCGTGAAAGGCCCGCTCATCTCTCCCACCCACAGTGTTCCTGAGCCCCTGTCAGGCCACATCCCAGGGACGTCCCTCTGTGCTGAAGTAGCCACAGCCATGCCCAGAACACAGTGGAGTCCCTGACAATCCTGGGAGGTGGTGTCCCTTGCTGTCCCAAGTCAACCACTATAGTAAACCACCAGCTATACTAAACCACCAGTAAACCAGCTGCTACACCAGTAAAACAGCCGCTACACCAGTAAACCAGCTGCTACACAGTAAACCAGCCACTACGCCAGTAAACCAGCCACTACACCAGTAAACCAGCCGCTACACCAGTAAACCAGCCGCTACACCAGTAAACCAGCCGCTACACAGTAAACCAGCCGCTACACCAGTAAACCAGCCGCTACACCGGTAAACCAGCCGCTACACAGTAAACCAGCCGCTACACCAGTAAACCAGCCACTACACAGTAAACCAGCCGCTACACAGTAAACCAGCCGCTACACAGTAAACCAGCCGCTACACAGTAAACCAGCAACTACGCCAGTAAACCAGCCGCTACGCCAGTAAACCAGCCGCTACGCCAGTAAACCACCTGCTACACCAGTAAACCAGTCTCTACGGTAAACCAACAACTCTATAGGAAAACCAGCC
>JAPYYA010003443.1:0-12857 GCA_028533165.1 Leontopithecus rosalia | reverse complement strand
AAATAAATAAATAAATAAATAAATAAATAAATAAATTTATTTTAAGGTCCAGTTGCTTCGGAAAGGTCAGGAAGTGACAAAACAGGTGGACCAAGAGGTCTACTGGATGTGTTTTGGATCCACCACACCTGGTAGAGTGCACAGAAGTACTGCCAGTCAGTTTTAATTGGGCGGTGACATCCTAAATTCGAGCAACTAGGGTGATGCCAGAATGGCTCCCTATGATGTTGTACTAAACAGTGTCCATAACAGCACTGGATAAACATTTGGCAGAACAGACAGTTAGCCTTTTTCCAGCCCAGTCTGAGGAGGAATACCCGTAGGTTTTGATCTACCATTTGATTTCCTACAACTCCAAAGAAGCTGCCTCCACGGTGTCGGGGGCACAGTTTCCTTCCAGACATGGGGGTTAAATCCAGCATGGGCAAAAATATTCCTTTACCAGTGGAGGTGGCTAGGAGAATCTACAGGCCACAATGACCATAACAAGGAAGAAAATAAAGACAACTAGAGTTAAGACTATCTGCCATATGGCAAAGGAAGAAAGAGTGAGGTCTCAATGATAGAAGAAAAAGATGAGAGAGAGAGAGAAGAGAGTAATTTCTGCTTGGGTGTAATCAATAAAAGTTCCCTGCATCCAGTGGTTCGTCAACCACTGTAAGATATCCTCTACCTCACGGGAAGATGGCCTAAGCCAGTGTATGTCTGCTAGCAGGAGTCTAATAAAACTGACAAACTTACAGGCAAGACAGGACCACATACCAGGGTGACAGACAAAGGGTGGGTGTCCCCCAGATGGGAGACCAGTCTACTGCCTGCCCAGCCACGTTCCTGGAGGAATGTTTCAGGGGCGTCTTGGCTAAGGTGTACCCGTATAATCCCCCGGCCTGGTCACCTCAGGATGGAAGTCTGAGTAGGACACTTCTGAGGTGAATCACTGTTATGCCTTATGACGCTCCCGTGGAACCATGGGTGAAGGCCCACACAAGCCCTGTAGCTTTCCAGCCGTGGGACTACATATATACACATTCACTATCTCATTCACACAGAGTTTATGGAAAACAATCGAATGCTGGTACCCACTATACTAGCTACCAGATGCTGATACCCACTGTACCAGCTACCAGAAGGCTGACACCCACTGCGTCAGCCACCAGGAGCCTCAAGCGACATCTTGGTGAGGCTTGCCAGGTCAAAGTTGCAATGACTGCGTCCAGTCCCCTGACTCAGGCCTCCCTTGAACTAGTTTCTAGATTCCAGACCAGGTTACAGACCAAACTTACCTCCGGAGGCTTTTTAGGACCCTGAAGAATTTTGGGTGAACGTCAGCTGGGTGGTCGCTTATCCTCCACGGTGGCACTCTGGGGCCCTGGGACAGCTCAGGGGGCACCTCTCCTAGAGGCCCCCAAGGTAGGAGTGGCTGCCTGGGCGAGACTCTGAGATGGCTTTTGTCAAATTAAGTATTTGACTGAGTATAAAATTAGCACCAAGACAAAAGTATGCCAAATTGCAGGGTCTTTATTGCCGGCGACCATGGAGGACTCACGTCTCTCCAACCCGTGGCTCCAAAAGGAGGGTGACAAGACCCGTTTTTTTTTTTTTTTTGAAATGGAGTTTTGCTCTTGTTACCCAGGCTGGAGTGCAATAGCGCAATCTCGGCTCACTGCAACCTCCGCCTCCTGGGTTCAGGCAATTCTCCTGCCTCAGCCTCCTGAGTAGCTGGGACTACAGGCACATGCCACCATGCCCAGCTAATTTTTTTATTTTTAGCAGAGCCGGGGTTTCACCATGTTGACTGGGATGGTCTCGATCTCTTGACCTCGTGATCCACCTGCCTTGGCCTCCCAAAGTGCTGGGATTATAGGTGTGAGCTGCTGCACCTGGTGACAAGACCCTTTTATGCCCTTAAACCACCTCTGGGGTAAGGGTGTGGGACAGGGGTGGGGCTGAAGGGATTCAGACATTCTGAGGGCCAGGGGATTCTGTAAATCACCTCCCGGGCAGAGAGGAGGGTGTGGGTCTCTTACAGAAGTCAAGATAAGCGTTAGTTTACATATCGTCTGGGCAGTGGTGGAATCCACAGATCGTAGTTACTTACGGATGGAATTAGCTTGGGCTGCTTACTCTGGTCATCACCAGTAAGCAAAGGCCAGCAATTCCGGCAGTTACTGATACGAAAAGGTAAGCAGTTTTACATAGAGAGCATTTTGCAGATCAAGCTAGCAGTTTTATTTATAGAAGCCAAGGTTAGCAGTTATTGTGAGGAGAATGGGGCAGCCATTACAACTTATTTCTGAAAAACAGCTTTGTCTTGTATGAAATGGTGTTGTTCAGGCTCTAACTCTAGGCCAGCTATAGCACACAGTCTTCCCTTGGTGGCTGATCATCACGGAGACGTCTGCTCTGGTCACTGACTCACACTCATAGGTGATGGATCAACACGGGGACACCCCTTTCAACTGATTCACCCCAGGTTCAGACCAAGGTTTAATCTGGGATGCCTGCTAAGCTGCCTGATCACGCTTTCACTTTCATTGTCTGTGAGGCTCTCTTAAACTATGGGGAACATCCCACCCTCCATTTCTCCCTCCTCACCCTTAGCTTGTGCTCTAAAACACCTCAGACCTCTCTGGCTGTCACCTGACATAAAACCCAAGCGTCTTATTTTCTTTTCCAATACTGCGTGACCACAATATAAACTGGATGATAGCTCTAAATGGCAAAAAAACGGTACCTTCAGTTTTCTATCCTGTAGGATCTAGACAGCTTTTGCCGTAAAATGGGTAAAAGGTCTGAAGTTCCCTATGTCCAGGCATTTTCCACACTCTGCTCTGTTCCCAGCCTCTGCTCCCAATGTGACCTCTCTCAAATTCTCATTCTGCCCCTCCCACCTGTGCCCCCGTCCCTACTGCCAATGCAGATCCTTCACTCTCAGTAAACCCTTCTGACCTTTCCCTTCCCCCTCAGGCTGCCCCTCATCAGGCCAAACCAGACTCTAACATCCCCTCCCTCTTATACGTCCTCTGTCACTTCATCCCACACTTGCCCTGGGACACAATTCAGTCCTAAAACTAGCTTTCCCTCCCCCACCCGACAGTTTCCCCTTTGAGAGGTCGCCAGAGCTGAGGGCATAGTCAGGGCACATGTTCCTTTTTCTCTGTCCAATCTGTTCCAATTAGTCAGAGCTTAGAATCCTTTTCATCAGATCCCACCAAATATATCCAAGAGTTCCAATATCTAACTCAGTCCTACAATTTAACCTGGAATGACTTATACATCATTCTAACCTCTACTCTTCCTCCAGATGGACGAAATGGGGTTTATACTCTGGCTCAGTCTTATGCTGACACCTGCAGACGCCATGAGCCAGCCCTCCAAGAAGGCATAAGGGCAGTACCTAGGGAAGAACCCCAATGGCAATACCAGGTGGGCTCACCTGACATCGGCAAGGGTGACTATATGGTCTCTTGCTTAGTTGAGGGAGTTAAGCAAGCAGCTTACAAAACCATTGATTATGACAAGCTTAAAGAAACTACCCAGGGCAAACATGAAAATCCTTCCCAGCCAGGCTTGGTGGCTCATGCCTGTAACCCTAGCACTTTGGGAGGCCAAGTGGATCACCTGAGGTCAGGAGTTCAAGACCAGCCTGGCCATCATGGTGAAACCCCATCTTTATTTAAAAAAGAAAAAAAAGAAAGAAAGAAAAGGAAAATCCTTCCCAATTCATGGCCCGCCTAACAGAAATTCTCAGACGCTTCATAGTGCTAGACCCAGAGGGGCCATAGGGTGGCCTTATTCTTAATATGCATTTTATTACCCAATCTGCCCCTGATATTAGGAAAAAACTTCAAAAACTAGACTCAGGTCCTCAAACCCCACAACATGATTTAATCAACCTCACCTTTAAGGTGTTAAATAACCGAGAAAAGGCTGCCATGTGGCAGCGTATTTCAGAATTACAAATGCTTGTCTCCCCTCTAAGACAGACTCCAGCTCACAGAAGTTTCTGACCACCAAATCCACAGTATCCAGGCTTCTCTTCAGGACCTCTCCCCCAAAGCCTAGCTTCAGATGCCAGAAAACTGGCCACTGGGCCCGGGAGTGCCCGCAGCCTAGGGCTCCATCCTGCTTCAAATGCAAAATGCTTGGACATTGGGCTAACAAATGCTCACAGCCCAAGGCCCCCTTTAAGCTGTGTCCTCTCTGTGGGGAACCTCACTGGAAGTCGCACTGCCTGACTCACATTGCTGCTCCCAGAGCTCCTGGAGCCCCAACCCAAAGCTCCCAGATGGAATCCTTGTCAGATCTCCTCGGCTTGGCGGCTGAAGACTGACACTGCCAGAACACCTCGGAAGCCCCCTGGACCATCATGGACCAACATGGAGATTCACGTAACTTGTACTGTGGAGGGGAAGTCCATCCCCTTCTTAATCAGCACGGAGGCACCCACCCCACACAGCCTTCTTTTCAAGGACCTGCCTCCTTGGCCCCCATAACTGTGGTGGGAATTGACGGCAAGGCCTCCAGGCCTCTCAAACCCCTCAGGTCTGGTATCAATCAGGCCAGCACTCCTTTCCACATTCTTTCCTAATCATCCCCACTTGTCCAGTTCCCCTGTTAGGCCAAGATATCCTAGCAAAATTGTCTGCCTCCTTGACTATTCCTGGGCTACAGCCACACCTCATTACTGCTCTCCTCCCCAAACCCATACCTCTCTCAATAGCTCCCCTTATGTCCTCCTACCTCAACCATAGGGTGCGGAACACCACCTCCCCATCCATCGCTACAAGTCACTCACCCCTCATCATCCCCTTAAAACCTAAATACCCTTAGCCTTCCCAGCACCAGTACTCCATCCCACAACAGGATTTAAAAGGCCAAAAGCATGTTATCACCCATCTATTGCAACATGGCCTTTTAATTCACCCTCCTGCTTCTTCAGCACCTATACTCAAAGGGGTATCGCGTATCCCCTTCCAAAGCCCAAATTTCTTCCTCTATCCTAGCTGTCTAAAAAACCAGACAAATTCTACAGACCAGTCCAAGACCAACGCCTCATCAATCAGATTATACTTCCCATCTACGTGGTTGTACCAAACCCCATACCCTCCTACCTTCCGTACCCTCATCCACGACTCTCTATTCTGTTCTTGACCTCAAAAAACGTTTTTTCGCTGGGTGTGTTGGCTCACGCCTGTAATCCCAGCACTTTGGGAGGCCGAGGCAGGTGGATCACAAGGTCAAGAGATCGAGACCATCCTGATCAACATGGTGAAACCCCGTCTCTACTAAAGATACAAAAAATTAGCTGGGCATGGTGGCGCGTGCCTGTAATCCCAGCTACTCAGGAGGCTGAGGCAGGAGAATTGCCTGAACCCAGGAGGCGGAGGTTGCGGTGAGCCGAGATCGCGCCATTGCACTTCAGCCTAGGTGACAAGAGCGAAACTCCGTCTCAAAAAAAAAAAAGTTTTTTCTAAAGCCCAAATTTCTTCCCCATCTGTTATAATCTTTCACCAGCATACACAAGCTCTCCCTGCCAACTGTATCCCGTTAATTTCCCAAACGCCAACCCCATCCACTAAACAACAGCTTCTCTCCTTCCTAAGTGCTGTAGAATGCTTTCGCCTCTGGATCTGGGTTTCTGCCCCTGTAACCAAACCACTCTATGAACCTACAAAAGGAAACTTTGCTGACCCCATAAACCAAAACTGTTCCCCCCATTCTTCCTTTCGGTTGCTAAAGAAGGCCTTAGAAACAGCCCCTACCCTAGCACTCCCCAACTCCTCTCAACGCTCTCTCTCTACACAGCAGAAATCAAAGGCTGTGCCGTCGGAATGCTTACTCGGGAGCCAGGCCCCCAGCCTGTCGCCTTTTTATCCAAACAACTTACCGCACAGTCCTGGGCTGGCCCTCATGACTATGTGTGGCAGCAGCTGCCGCCCTGATACTCTTAGAATCCCTCAAAATCACAGGCTATGCCCCACTTACCCTCTGTGGCTCTCTCAGCCTCCAAAGTGTTCTCTTCACACCTCACACACTTACATTCAGCCCCTCACCTTCTCCAGCTTTACGCAGTCACTGCCACTACTTAAACCGCACCTCGGAAAGTCCGTTTCTCTGATTTTCTGTGTGACGGTGCTCAGATTCAAGGCGCCCATTTGCTTCCCAGTCCTGCTTTTGCTTAAGTTGCCCGTTTACACTTTTCCTCCAGGCAACTACAGCTGATACTTCACTCTCAATCTGGCTCCCGCTCTCTCTGCTCATACCCAATCTTAATGAAAGTGAGTGGCTGCTTAGAGATACCACAGGCTTCCTTGTACACCATGAAAACCAAAGCTCTCCCTCCACAGTGACCCTATCAAGCCCCGCTACAGCCTTTAACAGCCGCAGCCCTTGCTGGTTCCCTTGGCATTTGGAGCCAAATCCCCAGCCCCCACAGAACACTTTCTCACCTTTTCAGTTTACACTTCCAGTTCCGTCTAAGCCGAGGACCTTTTCTTCCTCTGTGTTCTTCTTCTTACATCTGCCTTCCTACCAACTGGACAGGCAATTGTACCCTAGTTTTCCTTACTCCCAAAATCCAGTTTGCCAACAGGGACGAAAGCCTCCTGCTTCCCCTCGTGGTCCCGACACGACACAAGCGGGTCATTCCATTAATCCCCTTACTTGTAGGGTTAGGAATTACTACTGCACTCGGCACAGGCATAGCAGGCCTTACCACTTCCGTGGGCACCTTCCCTAGCCTCTCTAATGATTTCTCCACTAGGATTGCAGAATTAACTCCATCACCATCCCTTCTTGAAGCTCGAGTAAATATCCTAGCTGCAATTAACCTCCAAAACCACAGAGGTCTTGATCTACTGACTGCTGAAAAAGGAGGCCTGTGCATCTTCCTAAATGAAGAATGATGTTTTTATGTAAACCAGTCCAGCCTCGTATATCATGCCATTAATAAATTAAAAGACAGAGCCCAGAAGCTAATCAGGCAAATGGTTGTTCTGGACCTGGCTGGACTGGCTGGACACTCTCTCACTGGATGTCATGGCTTCTTCCAATCCTTCGTCCTCTGACACTATCTTTATCCTTCTGTTATTTGGACCCTGTGTTTTCTGATTAATCTCTCAATTCCTACAAAATCGTATACAAGCAATAACCGATCAGTCAATACGACAAATGCTTCTTCTAACAACCCCACAGTTTCACCCCTTGCCCCGAGATCTCCCAGCAGTCCAAATTGCTTTCCATTTTAGGTTTCCATGCCACCCCCAATCCCGCTCGAAGAAGCCCTGAGAAACATCGCCCCATCAACCTGTGGCCAGCCTTCCTTTTTTTTGAGATGAAGTTTCCCTCGTTACCCAGGCTGGAGTGCAATGGCGCGATCTTGGCTCACCGCAACCTCTGCCTCCTGAGTAGCTGGGATTACAGGTGCGCGCCACCATGCCCAGCTAATTTTTTTTTTGTATTTTTAGTAGAGACGGGGTTTCACCATGTTGACCAGGATGGTCTCGATCTCTTGACCTCGTGATCCACCCGCCTCGGCCTCCCAAAGTGCTGGGATTACAGGCGTGAGCCACCGCGCCCGGCGCCAGCCTTCCTAATATTCCACTACCCTCCACTCTTCATTTCTTTTTCCTTTATATTACTAATATGAAAAGACAGGAATGTAAGGTCTAACCCACTGTGGACAGCATGGCGACCCTCAGGAACTGCACAGACACCTCTGGAGGGCCTTCCAGAATTAGAAAACCTGAAGTAGCTGGAAGGAAGAACCATCAACCCCTGCCGGGCCTAACTAACCTGAGACATTCTATTGTTTCTTATTCCGGCCTCAATTGACAAGGCCATTGGACTTTATAACTGATCTTGGTCCAACCTCCTGACTCCATACCCTACAACCCCCTCTCAGCTTGCAAAAAACCACCAATTGTAACTTCTGTAACTTACTACTGTTCACCCCAAACCTACAAAACCAATTCCTATCCCACTCCCCTTCGCTGACACCCTTCAGCCCGCCTACACCCAGGTGAATAAACAGCCATGTTGGTCACACAAAGCCTGTTTGGGGGAGGTCTCTTCATTAACTGAGCACATTTTAACAATAATACCTAGAGACACGCGTGCGCGCACACGCACACACACACACACACACACACACCCGCCAAGAGTCTTTCTTTTTCTTTTTTTTTTTTTGAGATGGAGTTTCGCTCTTGTTACCCAGGCTGGAGTGCAATGGCGTGATCTCAGCTCACTGCAACCTCCGCCTCCTGGGTTCAAGCAATTATCCTGCCTCAGCCTCAGCTAATTTTTGTATTTTTAGTAGATACGGGGTTTCACCATGTTGACCAGGATGGTCTCTATCTCTTGACGTTGTGATCCACCCGCCTCCGCCTCCCACCCAAAGTGCTGGGATTATAGGTGTGAGCCACCACGCCCGGCCAAGAGTTTTTCTTAAAGCAAAGTTGAACAAATTCCAATAACGATTTGAGGGCAATCAATATCTTTAAAATATGATCTTCCAATTCATGAGCCCTATCTATGCTTTCATTTATTTAGGGCTATAATTTTTTGTAACAATGTTTTATGTATTTTATAGTTTATATGCTTTATGAACATAGTTTATATGCTTTCATGTTTATAGTTTATATGTTTTATAAATACATAGTTTACATGTTATATAGTTTTCTAATTTATGATTCATGGTTTTCTGGGTAGAAGTTTTGTCTTTCCTTAGTATTTGATGTTTTTGATGCTATTGGAAATGTCTTTTGAAGTTTTATTTCCTGTTAGAAGTTTAATAGCTTTTTTCACTATACTGACCTTGTATGTCTCACACACACACCAAAAGAAATACCAGCTGGATGCGGTGGCTCACATCTGTAATCCCAGCACTTTGGTAGGCTGAGGTGGGTGAATCAGCTGGTGTCAGGAGTTCAAGACCAGCCTGGCCAACATGGGGAAACTTTGTCTCTACTAAAAATACCAAAAACATTAGCTGAGAGTGGTGGCACATGCCTGTAATCCCAGCTACTTGGAAGGCTGAGGTAGGAGAATTGCTTGAACTTGGGAGACAGAGGTTGCAGTGAGCTGAGATCACGCCACTGCACTCCAGCCTGGGCAACAGAGGGAGACTCTGTCTCAAAAAACAAAACAAAACAAATACCCATTGTAAGGCTGATAGCCTTGCTAAGAGCCGGATGAACGACACCCACCCCTCTCTATGCCTGATAACAGCTTATCAGGCAGAACACATTACTCAGCATCTGGCTCCTCCATGCGGGCTCCCCTCGCCCACTTCTGCATTCTGCCCCCAGGTCTATATTCAGCACTAGACTATGCACTCTCAGCACCAAGCTATGCACTTGGACCTCAGCACTAAACTGTGCACTCTCAGCACTAAACCATACAGCTGAACCCGCAAAAATTGAAGAAATCCCGCCGAGCCTTACCCAATGGCAGCTCACCCATGCATCCTAGGCCAGCCCCCCTCTAACCCCCCATAAAACCCCCTGCCCTGAGAAGTCAAGCGTGACTTCTCTGCCCCCCTTTTTCTTAGGACCAAAGAACCTCTCCTGGGAGATAAATTAATTGGCATCTGATTGTTCTTATACTGGCCTCAGTTTCCTCATTTTAAACTCGGCAGTAACCATTACACCCATGAGCAGGTATTTCTTTAGATGCTATTTTCAAGTTGCAGTGTTCTTAAAGACAAGTAAAGGACCCCAAAGACAATTCAATCATCAGGACTGCCACTCCCACCAGAGGCCCAGAGTGCACAGGCTGGGGACAGGGTTGCCGCCACCTCAGTTGTGAAGGCCAGGACCACCACCTAGCAGAGCTGACCTACCCCCACCGCAGTAGGTCCAGAGGGTAGTGTCCAGTCAAAGAGGATTATTCACAAGCCTTAAAGTCAACTGGAGTTTGTCTTGCTAGGATTTAGAATTGCTTGGCACTGAGAGCTAAACTTTGATTTTTTATCTTGCCCAAATTCCTAAGGGGTCTGGGGGGTCATGACCTACAAATTATAAAATCTCATCAAATGGGTTTTATTTAACCCTATATATCGTGATTTACTTTCCAACCTGACTCTGGCATGATATTATGAGATGAGGAAGCAAATCAAATTTTACCTCAAAACATGTTTCTTTACCATATTTTGAAACGGCCCTGCAAAGCTGTTCTCTGTGGGGGAAAACGTGCATCTGCAAAGACTCTCTATTACGAAGGGTAGATCTTTTTCTTCCAGACCTTTCCAATCCTAAAGCGATTAACTAAGATCTGAAAGGTGTGACATGGTAAAAAGCCCCATAAAACTGCATACCTCAACCATACCTCAGCTGTCTGTTGAAACTGCACTCTATAACCCAAATGTGAATAAGTAATTAAGGACTGTGATCGCCACCCTACCCAGACAATGTGTAAACGAATGCCAATCTTGGCTTTTGTGAACCACCTAAGTAACAATCAGAATGTCAAATAGTCCCCTGGCCCTCAGAATGTCCGGAATCCCCTCATCGTCATCCCCGCCCAGAAGGTGATTTACAGAATTCACGAAGCCCTCGAAATGTCTGAAGCCTTTCATCCCCATCCCCGCTCCTCACCCCCACTCCCAAGGTGGTTTTACGGGTATAAAAAGGTCTTGTCACCCCTCTTTCTCTGCCACGGGTTGGAGAGACGTGAGTCCTCCATGGTCGCTGGCAATAAACCCTGCAATTTGGCATACTTTTGTCTCGGTGTTGACTTTCTATGCTCGGGCCAGCACAACAAAGGGAAACATTTGTATCTATTGTCTCTAAGGGCAGCCATTAGAAGACTTCAAAAGAACTTTGGTCTCTGCAATCTTTACCTTAATCTCAACATTCCCTTTCTATCAATCAATTTTGTCTTTAGACAGACTCAACCAACTGTCAAACCAGAAAATGTTTAAATTCACCCAGAGGCTGGAAGCTCCCCGCTTTGATTTGTCCCACCTTTCTGGACCAAACCAATGCATTTCTAAAATGTATCTGGTAGATATCTCATGCCTCTCTAAAATGTATAATGTGAGGCCAAGGCAGGAGGATCACCAAGTCAGGAGTTCGACCAGTCTGGTCAACATAGTGAAACCCCGTCTCTACTAAAAATACAACAAATTAGCCGTGTGTGGTGGCAGGTGCCTGTAATCCCAGCTACTAGGGAGATTGAAGCAGGAAAATTGCTTCAACCTGGGAGGTGGAGGTTGCAGTGAGCCGAGATTCCACCGCTGCACTCCAGCCCAGACAACAGTTCAAGACTCCGTCTCAACAAAAACCAAACCAGGTTGTGCCCCAAGCATCTTGGGCACATGTTCTCAGGACCTCCTGAGGGCTGTCACGGGTCATGGTCACTCATATTTGGCTCGGAATAAATCTCTTCAAATATTTTACAGAGTTCGACTTTTTTTGTGGACAGCACCTATCACTTCCTCCTTTTTTTTTGAGATAGAGTCTCGCTCTGTCCCAGGCTGGAGTGGAGCAGCACGATCTCAGCTCACTGTAACCTCTGCCCCCGCGAGCTCAAGCAATATTCCCACCTCAGCCTCCCCAATAGCTGGCACCACAGACAGGCATCATCATGCCCGGCTATTTTTTGTAGTAGAGCCAGGATCTCACCATGGTGCCCAGGCTACACTCCTACTGATTCTCTCCCTCTTAGAATAGGGATGGCTATCCTTCGCCTGTCCCACCACTGCATTTTGGAAACACATAACTGGTTTCACAGGTTTCACAACTGGAGATAAATTTTGCCTCAGGATGAAATGTACCTATGGTCTCATTCATATCTGACTTAGATAATATTTTAAGACTTTGCATTTTAGAGTTAAAGTTTATGCTGGAATGAAGTAAGACTGCTGGGGTGGGGGGCAGAGGTTGCTGAGATGGCGCCACTCCACTCTAGCCTGAGGCAGAGCAAGACTCCATCTCAAAAAAAAGAAGTAATTAGGTTTAGATGAGATCACGAGGGTGGAGCTGCCAGGATGGGATGAACGTCCTTCTGAAAAGAGGAAGAGAAATTCCATCTCTCTCTGCAGGCATACTCCCATGTTGGGAGGTGAGCAGGTCTGTACAAACCTTTGCCCAAAGGCCAAAGAAGCTGAGAAGCTAAAGAAAGAGGCTGACAAATCCAGTTTCTCAGAAACATTTAATAGGGACTTATTAACTCCAGATTCTGGGCTTATGAACCATGGGGAATTTGTCTAAGGACAGGATTTATGGTAATTATGTGAAAGGCATTAGAGGCATTCCCAGAACTGGGGTTAATCAGAAGTCAACGTGGGCAGATTAACATCCAAGATGGAGTTGCTTTAGCCTCCACAACCAGGGAAAGGCCACGTGAGGATATAAACAAGAAGAGGGCCCTCACCAAGATCATGCCAGCGCCCTGGTCTTAAACCTTCTGCCTCTAGGATTGAGAGAAATGTTTATTGTTTAAGCCACACAATCTATATAGTATTTCCTAAAAGCAGTCTGAATGGACTAAAACACACATGAAACTTTCCTCAAGTTTCACTAAGGATATGCTGGGCCATAAAATGTACTGAAATCGGCCAGGTGCAGTAGCTCACGCCTGTAATCCCAGCGCTTTGGGAGGCCAAGGCGTGCAGATCACCTGAGTTCAGGAGTTCAAGACCAGCCTGACCAACATGGTGAAACCCTATCTCTACTAAAAATACAAAATTAGCCAGGCATGGTGGCATATGCCTGTAATCCTAGCTACTTGGGAGGCTGAGGCAGAATTGCTTGAACCTGGGAAGCAGAGGTTGCAGTGAGCCAAGATCACACCATTGCACTCCAGCCTGGGCAACAAGAGCGAAATTCTGTCTCAAAAAAAAAAAAAAAAAA
>JAPYYA010003442.1:0-12857 GCA_028533165.1 Leontopithecus rosalia | reverse complement strand
GGGTGCTACATAACATGATGGATCATCGCTTTGATAAATTGTATATTGTGTCTTCTAGAATTTTCTAAATATGATCATTCACATCTGGGTGTTCGGTAGACATTTTGTCAGAAATAAACAAGGCTGCCACTTCAAGGAAAACAGCTGATAATTTGAGCATTCAAGTTGAAAATTAGAACTTTGGAAAATGCTAATGACAGAATTAGAATCTTCCCTCTGTGAGAGGACTGAGTCCTCTAAGTCTCTAAAGACTCTCTGAGTCTATAATATCCCGCTACTTTAAGATGAAGACAAAGTTGGAGCTGAATAGTATCTGTTTTGTCTTAAAAACCTGATTTTGCTAGATGCCTATAATCCTAGCACTTTGGGAGACTGAGGCAGGAGGACCACTGGAGCTCAGGAGTTTGAGACCAGCCTGGGCAACTTGGCCAGACAGTGTCTCTGTAGAAAATACCAAAAAAAAAAAAAACTAGCCAGGTGTGGTGGCCTATACCTGTAGTCCCAGCTACTTGGGAAGCTGAGATAGGAGGAGCCCAGGCAATCAGGGTTACAGTTAGTTGTGTTTATGCCACTGCACTCCAGCCTCGAACACAGAGCAAGAGCTTGTCTGGAAAAATAACAAAACTGATTTTTTTTAACTCCTGTTCCTGATGCCCCATTTCTACTCACCTGAGGTAACCACTTATATTTTATTTGTTTATTTATTTATTTATTTGAGACAGTCTTGCTCTGTCACCCAGGCTGAAGTGAAGTGGCACTATCTCAGCTCACTGCAACTTCTGCCACCCCCCAGGCTTAAGCAATTCTGTCTCCTCAACCTCCCAAGTAGTTGGGATTATAGGCATGTGCCACTACACCCAGTTAATTTTTGTATTTAGTAGAGATGTGATTTCACCATGTTGGCCAGGCTGGTCTCAAACTCCTGACCTCAAGTTATCCACCCACCTCGGCCTCCCAAGGTGCTGGGATCACAGGTATGAGCCACCATGCCCGGCCAAGGTAACCACTTTTAAACTTATTTAGTGTTCAGAAAAATTTTAGATGATTATATAAGTATACATTTATTTAAGGTAAAGTCAGTGTTTTTATTTGGAGCTGTTAATCTAGAGCTTTTTTTATGAGTAAACTTTTCATCTTGGAATGGAGCTCGTTTTCATGTTTTTGTATGTACTGTTAGAACCAACTTGTAATTTTTTTGTGCTAGATATAATAGTAAACAAATTATACAGGTATTGTAGGAAAATGTTTCCATTAGTAACCTGTCATTTCATGTCAAGACCTGCTGTTAACTATATGAGCTTGGCCAAGTCACTTCCCCTCTCTGGGCCCCAGTTGCTAATAAGGAGATTAGACCGGGTAATTCCTGAGTTCTAAGATTTTTAACTCTCTGTGCTTCTCTTGCTGTGATTTATAAAAGGCACAAATAAGGCAAATTTGATTGAAATGAAGCAGACTTGTTTCAGCGTAACACCTCAGATATTAGGATAGATATAAACTTGATTAGAAGGTACACTTACATTATATGTTGTTATACAGCGATTTATTTTGATATTTTTTTCAGATACATTTTGCAGAGGCATCAGAAAACTAAAGAATGATTGGGTTATTTTATTTCTCAAAATTAATTGAAGCAGATACTTGTGAAGTCATTGGGAGGTGAGCCAATTCCGGTTCAACAGTTTAATCACAAATATTTGAGGAATATTTTTGCCTTGATTTGTTAAGAGGGTAATAATGATCAACCAAAATAAAAGGTTTCATGTTTAAAAGGCAAACTACTTTTATGTTCTTGACATTAAGTAAAAATACCCAAATTATTTTAAATACAGAAGCCATATGCATTTTTACATTTTTATTTTAGTAATAAATATGGTTTCTTAATTAGATAATTCCAACCAGATTGTGAGAAATTTAAAATAAAGTTCATTCTTACATTCTTTAGTTAGAGAGAACAGAAAGATGAGCCAGGTTTGCTTTTTAAATTTCCAAATGATTCTTCAATTTCGAATAAATGAATCCAAATGTGAGAAAATGTTCTTTCTATATGTGTAGGGGATTTTATTAAAAACTGGATTTCTGGGCTGGGCATAGTAGCTCATACCTGTAGTAATCCCAGCACTTTGGTAGGTCAAGGTGGGTGGATCATTTGCAGTCAGGAGTTCAAGACCAGCCTGGCCAACATGGGGAAACCCCTTCTCTACTAAAAATAACAGCAACAACAAAAAAATTTGCTGGGCGTGATGGTGCATGCCTGTAACTTCAGCTGCTGTGCGTTGGGGTGGAGGGCCCTGAAACATGAGAATCACTTGAACCCAGGGGGTGGACGTTGCAGTGAGCTGAGATTGTACCACTGCACTCCAGCCTGGGTGACTGAGTGAGACTCTCAAAAAAACAAAACCTGCATTTTCTGATACCTGTATCTAAATGTTTAAGAGTTTTGGCTTTATTGGTTTAGCATTGAAGATCTCATCAGTAGCTGGACACAATAGCATGTGTCTATAGTCCCAAGCTACTCAGGAGTCTGAGGTTGAAGGATTGCTTGAGCCCAGGAGTTCAAAGCCAGCATGGTAATGAGACCCTGTCTTTAAAAACAAACAAACAAACAAACAAAAAACCAGATCTCATCAGTAAACATTCATGAGTTCTGAATTTGGCCAGAGGCAAATATTTTATTATTTTGGTGCTAGAGTAAGATTATTGTTTCATGCTCAAACGTTAATTCAGCAGTTAAAGAGTAAATCCTGATACTGAGATACTTGATATCATGCGTAGGAATTGAATATTGTCTTTTTGGCATGTGTTCTTATAAATATTTATATTTTTCTTATTACTATTACTATTTTTTGAGACAGGGTCTCACTCTGTTGCCTAAGCTGGAGTGCAGTGGTGTGATCATGGCTCACTGTAACCTCAACCTCCCAGGCTCAAGCAGTCCTCCCCCCTCAGCCTCACACATAGCTGGGACTACAGGCACGTGCCACCATACCTGGCTAATTTTTGTATTTTTTATAGAGATGAAGTTTTGCTATGTTTCCTAAGTTGGTCTTGAACTCCTGGGGTCAAGCCATCTACCCAGCCATGGCCTCCCAAAGTGTTGGAATTACAGGTGTGAGCCAACCTGCCTGGCCAAAATAAATATTTATAAACTGTCATTTTTTTCATTCATGTATCCTGCTTTCTGATTTATAATATCTTTGCTTTATTTGCAAACAGAAAATTAATTTGATTTGACTTTAAAAAATTTATTAAAATGTTTTATTCCTCCCCTCCTTTTTTAATAATTGGTAAGATATCGAGAGTTGACTGTATATTTGCTTATTTTAGGGACATTTGCTCAGTGTGACAGATGGGGGAGCTTTGAGTATAATAACTTGTACTCCCTTCAGTGATTGTGTCCCTAACCAGTTCCTCATTTAGCCTTCCTAGTAGACTCAAGATCATGAGCCCAGCACTAGAAGCTGAGTATTACTAGGAAGTCAGAGAATCATCTTTGTGTTTTCTATTACAACATGAAATTGAACTAGAAAATATTGACTGAATAGAAATTCATCCCAAATGTGTTTAGTAACTCTTTGGGTACAACCCAAGATAGTGTGTTTCATTTAGATATATGTTTTCCCTTCATATCTTCCCAACCTCCCCTCCTTGGGTGAACAAATTTAGAAGTTGTTCTTTTTGTTTGGCATATTCTTTGAACATGCTTTAGTATTTTGAAGTAATCACTGCTTCCAAGAAAGCTTGTTTAAATGAAGTATGTTTTATCTTTATTATAGCAAATTCAGGAAGAAATTAAAGGCACTGTTTCTTTGGACTGTCTGAGGGGAATGTAATAGCAGTTATTTATTACTCTCCCTCTTAATAAACTTCTTGTCTCTTACCCAGCCTCCTCAGGGCTGACAGGAGGACTGTTACTATTTATGTATGCGTTTGGCTTCTAGCCAGGTTAAATGAAATTAGCAGGGTAGGGTAGAGAATGATTAGAACTTGAAAGAAATGTAGAAATACCTAGTTTAGCATTTGCAAAAATGTGATTTTGTATGTCAGTATCACTTGTGGTGTGAGAGATGGTTTCATGTGCCGCATGAATCAATATTTATTTTGGAAGTTTTGTAGTATGTGTTAAAAACAAAATTTTAAAAAAACATAAGATAAAACATCAGATCATTCTTCCTATGGTTTTTATTACTTAAGACAGTGTTAATTTAAAAATTGAGTAGATTGTGTAAAAATACAGATAGTAATATAAATAACTGAAATGGCAAGCATTTTAATCAATAGTATGTGAATACTTTCATTTTGGGAAATGTTGATCTAGTTCAATACCAGAATTTTATTCAGAAGAAACTGGGGCCCAAAAAGGGAAAGTAATTTAGCCAGGGTTTCTTAGTGAGTTCCCTCACTGGTAGAGTTTGGACTAGTTCCTAGGTCTCTTCGGTTTCAGTCCAGTATTTTCACTGTGCCTTGATGCTTCTCGGTAATATTAGCAAAAGTGGAGTAAACAGCAGGTAAAAGAGGGATGCGTTATTACAGAACATACAAGAGTGCAAATTATTTTGGGAGACTTGTACCTCCTGTAGATTTGGTGGACTCATAGAAAGAGAAGATAAAGTAGCTGGAATGCTGAATTAGGAACAGATATGCAAAATGCAAGGAAATATTATGTTTTATGCCTACCTTCAATTCAGTTTATTAATTTATAATAGATTGCCAGAAGAGCAAATGCAGGTACAATTTGAAATAGTAGACTGACTTGAGCTGACATAAAATTCTGTAAGTCTCTATAATTTAGAGCTGGAGTTGAAGGAATACTGTGGAAGTCATTAACATACAATTTTATTTATGTCTAATGTATTTATAAGGACCATCTCTGAATTAACACATTTTTCTTTTTCAGAGTCCTTATAGGACAGTTCTTCGAGATAATGCAATACCAACAATATTTGATCTTACCAGTCATTTGAACAACCCACATAGTAGACACAGAAAACGAATAAAAGAACTGGTAAGTCCATGTACTTTTAGCTTTTCCACCTTCCCTCACAGTACTGTGAAATCAAATACAGATGCATTTATGTTAAAGTCAATCCAAGTTATTCTCTATTTCAGATGTAATATAACAGGAAATAAATGTTATGGTTATTAAATAATAGCCTAGATGTGAGATGGTGAGTTTTAGTATTTAAATTGGAAATTCTCCCTCAAATTTAGCCAGCTGATACTCATTGACTTGGTCCAGAGTGTGCTGTTAATTATATGCCACTAGCTCATACCCTTTGGGAGAAGGAAAAAGCTACCTTTTCTTTTGTAGTAAGGAAAATAGAGTTGAGGTGTTTCCAAAAGTCAGCACAAAGGGATAAAGAAAGGGAAAGTCTAAAAGTGGAGACATGGAATGTTTTAAAGATAAGGCTTCTGTCACTACTAAAATTAGCAGGGTTTAGAAAAGTTGAAATCTCTATATATGACATAATTTACACATATTCTTATATTCCTTGGATATCCTTCAGTTCTGAGGATTGACACCTATCTGTATTTTGTTGACTTTAGGTGAACAGAATTACAGTAACTCCTCAGTTCATGGCTTTCTGTCATTGCCACTAGGAAGGCCCTTATTTTGCTTTATTATTTTTCCTTCTTCATCCACTATTAACATTACTATTTCTTCCCCTACCAGTTGGTATCCATACTAGTGTTTTATCTAATTTTCCTTATTCTGTGCTTACCTTTCATATTTAGATATTTTATCCATTTGGAGTTAGTATGAATGATGTACAGTAGGGATCTATAATAACTTTTACTCCTTATAGAGAACCTGTTTTCCCAACATGGTCTGTTAATTCTTCCTTTCCTTCACTGGTATAAAATGCCACTTCTTTCATATAACAAATTTACATAAGGCTGTTTTGGGGAGTTCTGTTTCATTTCACTGTATTATTTGTTTGCAACTGTACCACACTGTTTTATTACCATGACTTTGTAATATATCTTACTTTCAAATAGGGTGATTGTTTAACTCTTCTTTTTCTTAGCTATTTGTGGACCTTTATTCCTCCATATGATTTTTTTTTTTTTTTTGAGAGAGAGTCTCACTCTGTCACCCAGGCTGGAGTGCAGTGGCACAATCTCAGCTTGATTCAACCTCTGCCTCCCAGTTTCTAGCAGTTCTCCTGCCTTAGCCTCCCAAGCAGCTGAGACTACAGGCGCTTGCCACCATGCCTGACTAACTTGTCAATTTTAGTAGAGATGGGGTTTGATCATGTTGGCCAGGCTGGTCTGAACTCCTGACCTCAAGTGATCTGCCCACCTCTGCCTCCCAAAGTGCTGGGATTATAGATGTGAGCCACTGTGCCCAGCTTCCTCCATATGAATTTGAAAGTCCTGTGCTCGCTTCGGTAGCACATATACTAAAATTGGAGCGATACAGAAAGTCCTTTTGTCAAGTTCTAGAAATTCTTTTGGGATTTTCATTATAATTGTTTTGAATTGACATCTTTACAATATTAGCTATTGTAAATGTATTACTAGTTTATTAGTAGTTTAGTATTATTGATGTTAGTAAATGAATATTCCTAGTTTACTATTACAGTACAAACTATTGTAAAATATTAACTAGACATATCCATGAATAGGAAAAACAACTTCCATAAAATACCTATCAGGTAACAGCCGTCACTGACAAAACTAAATACTAGTTTTTTGAAAAGAATATTAGAATACTTTTAGAAGTACATAAAATGAAAAATGTTGAGGGCTTTTTTTGCAGTTCTTTAAAAGAGAATGTATACATTCTTCGTTAGATTACTTCTTATCTTCACATTATGGTTCTTACTGGTATAGGTTATGTATTCTGGTTGAAATTGTTTCCATCACTTTTAAAGAACAACTTTTTAAGTTAATCCTCATATGTCTTCTGAGTTTTTCCTTTGTATCACCTATAAATAAGGAGAAATTTGTCTCTTTCAGTTTGTATGATTTTAATTTATTCTGTTGCCTTTCTTGTTTAGTCAAGATCGCTAGCACTACGTTGAATAATTGTGGTAATGTCATAGCTGGCATACTTGCCTTGCCCCATTAAGTATAATGTTTGCTGTTGGTATTGTTAAATAGTTTATATCAAGTTAAGGAAATTCCCTTCTAGTCTTATATTCAGAGTTTTGTGTTTTGTTTTGTTTTTAAAATGGTCTCACTCTGTCACCCAGACCAGAGTACAGTGCAGACATGGCTCACTGCAGCCTCCACCTCCTGGATTGAGGCAATCCTCTTACCTCAGTTTTCCAAGTAGTTGGGACCAGAGGGGTGCGCCACCACACCTGGTTTATTTGTTTGTATTTTTTGTATAGATGGGGTCATGCCATGTTGCCCAGTTTGGTCTCAAACTCCTGGGCTCAAGCAGTCCTTCCACCTCAGCCTCCCAAAGTGCTGGGATTGTAGTAGTGAGCTGCCACACCTGATCTATATTCAGTTTTTATATTTAACTTATCACATACTTTCATTGAATCTATTTAATAGAAAAGTTAATTTTTTTTCATTCTTTAATGCAATGAGTAATATAAATGGATTTTCTTTGAACAATCTGCATTTCTGTAATCAACCCTAGTTGATTGCAATAGGTCTGTTTGCTTTTATATACCATTTGATTCAATTGGTCAATATTTTATTTAGGATTTTGCATTTGTGAATCTTGGCCTGTAATTTTCTTTCCATGTACTCGAATTATCCAGTTACAATATTAAGGTTTTATTAACCTCATAAAATAAGTTGGGTATCTTCTTTTTTTTTCCTAGAAAAACTTGTATAGGTAGATGTTACCTGCTCTTGAAAGTAAGGTAGAACTTGGTAAAACCATTAGAGGACTAGGGGTGGGTGAGGGAAAGTTTTGATTGCCATTCTAATATCTTTATTGGTTTCTCTTTCTTCTTGTGTTTTGTTATGTTTCCAAAAGTTTATGAAACTTTAATAATCTTTTCAAAGAGCCAGTAGTTTTGTCAGTGATTGCTGTGCTTGTGAACTATTTGATTGGTTTTTCCTTGATTGGGGTGATTTACTCTTTGACTCTTTTTCTAAATTCTTAATGTTTAGCTCATATATATATATATGTGTATTCAAAGCTAAAAATGTCTCCTTAAGTCCTTCTTAGCTATACCTTGCAACTTTAGACATATAGTGCTGTCATGTCTGGTTGTAGGTATTTTATAATTTCTCTATTTTGTTAACATAGGATTGTTTTTCTTAGTTTCCAGACGTGTAATTATTTTTTTAAATGATTTGATTGTTTTTATTTTAAATGTTATTAAGAGATACATAGAGGATACACATAGTCTATGTGATGTTGATTCTTTCTGATTTTTTTGCATCCATTATTGCTATGAAAGTCTGTGCCAGCCTGGTTCCTTTTTAGGTAATCTTCTTTTTCTCCCTCAAAGCTTTTTAGTTTTCCTCATATTTGACATTTTAAATTTTGCTAAACTGTATCTAGATGTGAGGTTTTTTTCTTACGTACCTTAATTTGTCATCTTACAACTGAGGACTTCTGTCTTAAATTAAATCCTTAGTTTTTATTTTTCTTTGTGCATTTTCCCCTCTATTCGTTTATTTCTGTTTTCCTGGGACTTCTCTTAAGATGAGTACTGACACTTACATGACAGTCCTCCTTATCGCCTTTTTTCTTGGCGTCCATGGAGGACTGGTTCCAGGACCCTCCCTCGGATAGCAAAATCCACAGATGCTTGATTCCCTTATATAAAGTGGTGTAGTATTTGTATATAACTTACACACATCTTCCTGTGTTCTTTAAATCATGTATAATGCCTAATATAAATAGTTGTTATATTACATTGTTTAGGGAATAATGACAAGAACAAAAGTCTGTATTCAATCTAGACACAACCATCCATTTCTAAACAATACCAAGATTATTTATGATAATACATTTATGTGTTTGTAACACTGAATACAATGTAAATGCTGTGTAAATAGTTATGCTATGTTATTTAGGGGAATAATGAGAAAAAAGTCTGTATATATTCAAGATAGGTACAACTCTCCATTTTTTCCCCAGTATTTTCAGTGCATGGTTGGTTGAATCCATAGATGCAAAGTGTAATATGTATCAGGATGAGGAGCTCAACCACTTGCTGTCCTGTTACTATCATTTCCCTGTTATCTGTCCCTCAGAGAGCCTCACGTACTTCACAGCTGCCGTACCCTTCCTGAGCCACCATCCTTATAAACATGCAGTCCATAGGATAAGGAGGGGATGTCCCAGGTTGACTAGCCTGCTGATGTTTCTTGCTATGAGCGCCATGTCCAGTGATACCCAAAAGGCATCCTGCTGTTTTCAGCTGTCACTGGCATAGCTGCTTTTCTGCCACAGAAGTAACAGAGTGGCTCATGATTTTAGCATTGTAGAGGGTTGGAAGGAGAGTAAAGCATGCATCTGGAAATGTCTTCCTTTGTCTAACCCTTTTGGTGCCACTTGGCCTACTATGCTCTGTGTAGCTCCCATGCTAGTACTCTTTCATCTTCTGCTTCTCAGGGATTTCTCATCACTTTTGTGTTGGGTTCTGAGATTCAGCAACCTCCTTCTTATGGGGCATCTCCAGGGTTAAATTGGGAAGTAAGATGATTTGTGTCTTACTGAATTTGACCCCAAGTGCCATGGTGTACATTCATGCCTTTCGTTAGCCAGTAAATACTTGTAACCCAAAGTTAGGATGATTTAGGTAGAAAGTAAGTAAAATGATGTATTTTTTCCCCTCTAGGACTTTGTTGTAACCTTGGAGTTATTTATATTATTACTTTTCTTTCTTCTTCTAACTAGAATAATCAGTCTAACCTTGGAGTTCATTAACAACTTATTCTGGTTTTCTCATTGTCTGTTTGAAGAATGTATGTTATATAAAGAATTTATGCTCTTGAAGAATTAAATTTGACTCAGAATAGGCATTTGTATTTGTGAGTCTAAGATGATACACTAGAGGTCAGTTTTTAAAAGATGATTCTTGTTTTCTTTTTTTTCTTGCCATTTAGAGTGAAGACGAAATCAGGACCCTGAAACAGAAAAAAAGTAAGTGATAGTGTTAATGACTCAACTTCTGAATGCCTTTTAAAAAGGCCTTGACCTGGTAAGGACAAATAAATACGTTTTGTGTTGAAAACATACCTTGAGAATGGATGTAAGAGTGTGCTCAGCTTTATCCTGTGTTCTGGAATTATTTATGAGGTAAAGTCTTGGTTTAGTTTGTCTTTATTGAGTGCTGCTATGCCACACACTATGCTATATGCAGGCCTCACAGAGGTGACGCCACTTTTTACTGTGGCAGGGGTGGCAGGCACACAGTGCTCCATTGTAGGGAAGGAAGGACAACGGTAGAGGCATGCACTGAATTTCTTTTCTGTCCACCCAGTTGTGGTGGGTAATAAGTTCTTGGTAAATGTTTAAGGAATAAATGCTGGGGGGGCAAATAGTGCCATTGGGGGTAGTGGTCACAACAGCTTTTCTGTAGGTACTGATGCCCCTACATCAGTTTTGTTTCACCAAAGTGAGGGCTAGAAGCTGTTTTTCTGCTTGTCAGTTATTAGTCACTCCTCCTCTATTTCTTTCTCCTATTGCTGTTATTATTAACATAGCATTTTATTGAGTGCTTACTAATGCCAAATCTTTGTTCTAAGTGCTTTATTTGTATTAAATTCATTTAATTCTCACAATAGCGCTGAGGTAAGTACTGTTATTTCCCTCTTTATAGATGAGGAGATACGGACTTGGGCAAAGAGAGGGAAAGGTACAGGGTGCTAGATTTGAGGAACTACACTCATTTTAGTGTTGTTAAATGTTGTGATTACCCATTATGGTTAGAAAATGAACCTAGAAAGGACCCTGGACGTCAGAACTTGCAGACTTGTGGGCTGTTAGCAATAGGGAACCATTGAGGGGTTTGTAAGTAGGTGATAACAGGGACCTGATTTTCATGTTACATAGAGCACTCTGCTGGATTAGAAAAGGTAACACTGGAGGCAGGGAGGCCAGTTGGGCTGTCAGCTGACCAAATAAAAGTTGAAAGGCCTTGAATTAGGCAGTGGTAGAGAGAGTAAAGGGAATAGGTTCATGGAACTTAAGAAATTTGTATACCTATGACTTGCATATGAAAAGATACCTAAAAGAAGAGGGACTTGACTTTTTACTTTGTACTCTTTGCTCTTTAATGAACTGCTTTTTGAAAAAAATAAAAGCAAGAGAATTAGTACTTGTAATTGGAAGTGGAAAAGTAGTGGAGGAGAGGGGGCAAGAGCCAGGCAGGCAGAAGTCCAGGATAACCTCTTTCTGGCTCGGGAAACCTACCTAGTATAGAACCACTGCCGTGTCACGTATGATGATTAACAATGCCATCTGATTTGAGGAGCGGTTAGGGAAGGATGCTTCCTGCATTTTGCTGAACCCTGATGAAGCTCTGAAGCATGGCTCACACAGGCTCCAGTCAGACTAGATTTCCCTTTGTACTTGGACAACCTGCTTCCCTCTTCTACCTTAGTGCTTTTGCTAGAATAATTCTCACCAACTGAAATGCCCTCCTTGTTCATGTCCCCATTTATCCTTGTCATCAAATGCAACTTCTGAGTTTTTGTTTCTCCCTGCTGGCCTCCATAGTCTTATGTTCTAAGAACTAGGTTTTAACTGTGACCCTTTAGATTTGGATTCTTTTCCTGTAGACACCACTGACCTGTATGACTATGGGCAGGACATTTACCTTATAGGGCCTCAGTTTTCCTATCCCCTATGAAGAGATTAGGCTAAAATTTGTGATATTTTAATACTACCCCTAAGAATTATATTAATCACCTTTATGTTACACTGGTTTGTACAGTTGTCCCATCTCCCATATAAATGTGTGGCATAATGGTTTGATAAAAACAGCATCAGCATGGACCTTGGAGCCAGACGCTTGGATTTCAACTTTACTTCCATTCTTCTAACCGTATCTGTGATCTTGGGCAAGTTGCTTAGTGTCCTCATTTGTCAAGTGAGGCTGATACCACCTGCCTGAAGAGAGAGTAATGTGATGCATATAAAATGCTAAGCACAGTACCTTAGTAATTAGTTCGGTCCCACTTTGTTTTTCTGAGGGCCTGGACTGTCATTCATTACATATGTGGAATGTCTTAAGTTTATTTTTAAAATTAGGCTGGATGTAGTATCTCACACCTTTAATCCTAGTACTTTGGAGCTGAGGCGGGAAGATCACTTGAGGCCAAGGGTTCAAGACCAGCCCGGGCAACATAGTGAGACTCCCCATTTCTTAAAAAGAAAAATTGTTCCTATCTTATAACAGTATTTACATCTAGGATTAAAATATATCTGTTTACAGTGTTTGTCTCTCCCTCTATGAGACTCCCCATTTCTTAAAAAGAAAAGGAAAGAAAAATTATTCCTATCTTATAATAGTATTTACGTCTAGGATTAAAATATATCTGTTTACAGTGTTTGTCTCTCCCTCTAGAATGTCTCTTATTTTTATCTCTATCCTGGTTTGTGGTCTAGTAAATGTCCTATGAATATTGAATGAATGAGTTTGTATATTTTAAATATTTAACCGAAGATGTAATATTTTTTTTTTGGTTTGGTTTTTCATGAGCCTGTTTATAAAATTAATTCTTTGTTTTCCAGTTGATGAAATTTCTGAACAGGAACAAAAACATAAAGAAACCAACAATAGCAATGCTCAGAATCCCAGTGAAGAAGGGGGTGAAGGGCAAGATGAGGACATTTTACCTCTAACCCTTGAAGAGAAGGAAAACAAAGAATACCTAAAATCTCTATTTGAAATCTTGATTCTTATGGGAAAGCAAAATATACCTCTGGATGG